>JAGFPH010027059.1:0-10176 GCA_018207615.1 Philaenus spumarius | reverse complement strand
TCACCCCCTTCAAAAAGTCGGATTGATTTGAAACTTTGAACACTTATCAAGGACCGATGACAATTCAATATTAATTTTTAATATTAAGGTTTTTTTTAAATAGAATATAGTTTAATCATGGATAACCTTAAAATCCATCACTCATAACTGTCGCATGAAACTGTTTCAGTCTTATATAGTTTTCTAGCAAATTTAAGCCTATGTGCTATGGACAAACATGTGCGTCCGCTTTAAAATATTAGTGTTTATTATGTAGAAAGGTTCAAAAATAAAAAATAAATGATTTCTACTAATTTAGACTATAAGTATAAAAAATAAAAGGTCAACTCATAGCATAGGAAATAACGAAATTTGCTTAGCAGTGAATGTGTTAAGGATGAGGTAAACATCTACTAACATATTGAACATCCTCCATCACCTGAGCTACCATTATGTATTTTAAATGCACAAGTATTTACAGGCATTCTTAACCAGTTCAAATCTATATATACATATATAAAACCAAATACCACTCACTGACTGACTCACTCACTCATCACGATTTCTCAAAAACTACCGAACGGGTTGCAATAAAATTTGGTATGTAGCTTCTTCTAGGGCCCTAGGTGTTCGCTAAGAAAGGTTTTCCCAAAATTGGAAATTTTAGGGGGTTTTTGGAGGGGTCAAAGTTACTAGAAAAAAATACCAAAAGGATTGGAATTAAATTTGGTATGTAGCTTCCTCTAGAGCCTAGGTGCTCCCTAAGAAAGGTTTCCAAAAAATTCTAAATTTTAGGGTGGTTTGGAGGGTCAAAGTTACTAAAAATCCCCATAAGAAACACATAGTGTAGGCCTACTATATTTATTGATATGTTTTTGTTGCTAATATACATTTAACTTAGATTTGTCTATCCGTGCAAAGCCGGATCGGGGTGAAAATGTAATAACAATCGTTAAAACAATAAACATTAATTACTATGCGGCGAAACTTTGGACCGTGTGCGAAGCCCCGGGTACAACAGCTAGTACTTGTATAAAAAACAATCTAATAATAAACGGTAGGTGAAAATTAAAATTATATTATTCGAAACGTACTGAGCCATAAATGTGCACAAAACATAAATTATGTGTGTTTGATTCCATTAAGGCTGGTAAAATAAATTAAACATGCACAATAAATTTAGGTTAGGCCTAGACTGACATTTATATTTTATGTTTATCGAATGTTTTTACAACGAATGAACATTTAACTGTGTTTACCATCTTAGCTTTGATGTTATAAATAATTCTAAACCTTTATTATAATAACATTAACCGTACGGAAACTGTAAATACTTGTATAAAAAACAATCTAATAATAAACGGCAGTTGAAAGATTATAATTATATCATTCGAAACGTACTGAGCCATAAATGTGGACAAAACATAAATTGTGTTAGTATGATGACGTTAAGGCTGGTAAATTAAACATACACACAATAAATTTAGGTTGGCCTAGACTGATTAACCAACATTTTATTTTTATTTAATGTATTTACAATGAATGAACATTTAACTGTGTTTACCATCTCAGCTTTTAGGTTATAATTAATTCTACACCTTTATTATAATAACATTAAACGTATGGCAACAGTAATACTTGTATCAAAATATAAAGTTATACTATCTTATTTTTCTAAATTTGCAACACACATACTTTCCATTTCTTGAACATTACAAAATTGCAATAGTCAGATAATATAACTTACTTTTAATGGTTAATACCAGCGCTTGACGATAATATCCGAACTATGACGGACGCAACCGAACGTCTCCTAACTTATTAAATTGATGAACTAAAACACATGTTACTTGAATGTATTTGCTTTCATTACCATAGCAACCGATTCGATGAAGGTTTTTCGTTACGCGTTACACTTTCTATTTGTCAACTCCTACCATAAGCCGCGTAAAGAAATTTCATCCCAAAAACTATACTTCTAACATTATACCAAAAAACAGTATTTCTGATTTGTTCTTTCACTTTCATTTTTAAAACTCTTCTACTAATGTCTAGATTTTTAAATTTTATTGACAATTCATTGAAATACTTTTTGGCGTAGTACTTCTTTGAAAATTTTTAAGCAAGTGTTTCGGCAAAGTAATACTTCTAAAGCGTGTATTAATTGTACTTAGAAAAAATTCCTTTTTTAGTTTACCATATTGGTACACAATTGCATTCGCCACAAAAACTTGTCTGATATCCAATAGGTTTATCAGAATCGCTTTCACCGATTCAATTTATCCTGTAAATACGTTTTTGTAATCTGTCCATAGGATCAAACGCAGCATCATACAGACCACCCTAGCTAGGTTTGCGGTTACTTATTTTATTACAGTGTGATCTTGGTGGATTCGATAATAATGTTCGACACCCTATATAAAATCACGAATCAAGAATAAAGGTCGTTTTCTGCAACAGTAAAATCCCTGAAATTATACATCTCCTTTCGTAGAAAATTAAGTTACTTACATTGGAAGATACAGAAGGTTGAGAGCCCAACTTCCTGACCCGGGAGTCAACAATAAAATATAATTTGCGTCCGTCAGTAGATTAAGAATGTAAAATTAACATAAATTCGACTGAGCTCAAGGTACGACAATGTTTCCTTTATAGAACCAAATTGACTTTATTATACTATGCTAATTTAGGATCAGATAAACATATCAAAATGATGAGAGTTAATTCGGCCCGTTTCCTCAAAGAATGGACGTATTGCGTAACCGCATGGCACAGCTGCCAAAGTTCTTTGTATTCTTGATATTAAGGTGTATTATACTTGTTTATCAAAACAGATGTATTATAAATCGCTTTCACAGGACCTTGGACCCTATATTCTGTGTTGGCCGGTTTCGTTTCAATTTATGAGACTGTTATGGACAAGGAAATATTACATCTGACATTTTAATGAATTAAAAACAATGAACGTGCTTTTGAGGTGAATTATTAATGAGTGTTTCTAGGTAGACCTACATAGTCATGAAGTATAAAAGCAAAAATTATTTAAAAAATTCACCAAATCATCTCTATATATAAAAGCAAATCCACTGACTCACTGATCACGATTTCTCAAAAACTACTGAACGGATTGGAACGAAATTTGGTATGTAGCTTCCTCTAGGGCCATAGGTGCTCAGTAAGAAAGGTTTTCAAAACAATCGAAATTTTAGGGGGGTTTGGGGGGGGGGTCAAAGTTACTAAATCACGATTTCTTCAAAACTACAAAATGGATTGGAATGAAATTTGGTACGTAGCTTCCTCTATGGCCATAGGTGCTCGCTAAAAAAGGGTTTTAAAAAAATCGAAATTGTAGAGGGTTTTGGGGGTGTCAAAGTAACTAAATCACGATTTCGCCAAAACTACGGAACGGATTGGAATGAAATGTTCTATGTAGCTTCCTCTAGGGCCATAGGTGCTCGCTAAGAAAGGTTTTAAAAAAGTTCGAAATTTTAGAGGGGGTTTGGGGGGTAAAAGTTACGAAAATAAAACACCGAACGGATTGGAATGAAATTTGGTATGTAGCTTCATCCTAGGGCCCTAGATGCTCGCTAAGAAAGGTTTTCAAAAAATTCGAAATTTTAGGTGGTTTGGGGGTCAAAGTTACTAAAAATTCTCATATTTATTGATATTTTGTTGTTGTTAAAGTAGTAGTGTTTTGTATGTTCTGGTGCAAGGTCATTTGAAGGTCATCCATATACCACACATGTCTAAGGTCATTGACCCCAATTGGCCCGCATTCCTGCATAAATTAACCCCTAATTTGCATAATTTTGGTAATTGGCCCGCATTCCTGCATAATTTCTCTAATTAAATGGTCATTGACCCCAATTAAATGGTCATTAACCCCAATTAAATGGTCATTGACCCTAATTTGCATAATTGACCCGCATTCCTGCATAATTACGGTCATTGACCCCGATGACGTCACAAGGCACATGACCTTGACAGTTGACACGCGCGAGCATCAAGGCCACCCAGTGATGACGCACGCACGGGTTTTTCCCGTCCGCAAGGCTAAGCCCGGTGTAATTATTTAGCAAGGCCAAGCCCGGTGTGATTATTTTAATGACGCCCGCAATTAGGTTCTTATATGTAAATAAGTTGTTTTTCCCGAGCGATAATTATTTTAATAACATCCGCAATTATTTAGCAAGGTTACCCGGTGATGGCGCAAGTTGTTTTTCTCGTCAAGGCTAACACGTCCTTAGCCCGGTAATGACGTCCGCTGGGTTTTCCCCCTCAAGGCAAACACGACCGCAAGGCTACCCGGTGATGGCGCAAGTTGTTTTTCTCGTCAAGGCTACCCGATAAGTGGGTTTGTTTGCAACACAATGTCGCAAGACGTAAATTCCCGACAAACATGTTTCGCAATGTAAATTCCCACAGTTACGTAAAGGTTTCTCAAGGCTAATGTTTCTGTATTTAAAGCCTTGCGCTCAGTATTTCGAGAGTTAGTGTAAAGGTTATGTCCAGCAGCAGCAGCAGCCGTAGAGTTCATTTTCGAGACGATTTGACTTCCATTCATTACGTGGGCAACGATTCTGAACATAAGGAGGCTAGAAACGGTATCTGTTGGATCAGATTAGCAGCGGATCGTGCAAGAGAAGAACGTCTAACTGGTGAGACTAGCAGAGCAGTATCCAATCAATTAGAAGGTTTTACGTTACAACCACCACCAAAGAAACCGAAAAGTGAATCATGACCGATTCTATTGCCGCCAAGGGTTTACCAACTAGGATGGTTGACGCCTCTACCCAAACCGACAACAACAAGGTCGACTACGGTAGAGATGATACAGGTCGTTGGGGTGATGCATTATACAGTTGTACATCTAAGCAATTGGTCAAATCTGGATTTTACCGCACAAGGAAGTTTCAAAATATTGTGTGCTGTGGTTGTGGATGGGAGTCTGGTTTGGCAAAATTAACAATCAATCATGTTAATTTTCTTCACAAGATAGCAAACCCCAGTTGTGAACAAAGTAAAAGAAATATTCCCGGAAATTTGGTGGAATATACCGAGTGTAAAAAAATCACCAATGAAATTGAAGAATTGATGAAAGAGACCTTCCTCTTTTGGCCTAAACCCTATCCAAAAATTGATGATATGGTTAACGCGGGATTTTATTATACAGGAGAAGGGGATTCGGCCTGCTGTATTGATTGCGGAGTCACCATCAATCATTGGGAGGAAGCAGACAACCCAAAATGGGAGCATAGAAGATTTGCGCATCATTGTAAATTAGTTGAAAATTATTAATGTAAAAAATGAATGTAAAAAATAAAATTGCAAAAGAATTACACAAACAAGTTCGTAGAAATTTTTCTACCCGTTATGTTGAACTTAAAGGTATAGATGATCTTTTTCAAGCAGATCTTGTTGAAATGATTCCATTTTCTAAAGTCAATAAAGGATATAAATATATATTAGTTGTAATTAATTGTTTTGGTAAAATTGCAATAGCTAAACCGATAAAAGCAAAAAAAAAATGCTGATGAGTTGGCAAGAGTTTTGCAACCAATTTTACATAATCATCCTATGAAACATTTGCAAACAGATAAAGGAAAAGAATTTTATAATGTTCAAATTAAAAGGTTGTTAGATAAGTATGGTGTTAATCATTATTCTACTTTTTCTGATAAAAAAGCATCTATTGTAGAACGGTTAAATAGAACAATAAAGAATAAAATGTGGGTTGCATTTAGCGAACAAGGTAATTATAAATGGTTAAATTTGTTACCGAAAATTATTTCAAAATATAATAATACTGTGCACAGAACAATTGGAATGAAACCGGTAGACGTAAACAAGACTAACGAGCATTTAGTTTTGCAGAGAATAATTAAGAATCAAAAAAAGAAAAATATTAAAATCAGATTTAAAGTGGGGGAAAAGGTTAGAATCAGTAGGACTAAGAAATTATTTGATAAGGGCTACTACCCGGGCTGGTCAAACGAAATTTATACAGTCTATGAGATAAAATCAACAGATCCGGTCACGTACATTTTAAAAGACGAATCGGGCGATGTGATAAAAGGAGGGTTTTATACGGAAGAATTAAGTAAAACAAAATTCGGAGATATATATTTAATAGAGAAAGTGATTCGAAAAAAAGGGGACAAATTACTTGTTCGCTGGTTAGGATTTGACAGTACAAGAGATACTTGGATAGACAAAAAAGATTTATTATGAAGTTGGTGAAACAAAGTGTTAAACTTCCAATTATTAATTTTGATGATATCATTTCCCCCACAGTTAAAAGAAAAAAGAAAAAACATAATGCCCTTCTTCCAAATAATATTAGGTGTATTATAGCAGGACCCAGTAATTCGGGGAAAACAAACTTAATAATGAATTTGATATTTTCCCCCAATGGTTTACATTTTAAAAATGTGTATGTATTTTCAAAGTCATTATGTCAAACGAAATATAAGTTTTTAAAATGTGTTTTGGATGGTCTCCCAGAAATTGGTTACTATATGTTTTCGGAAAATGAAGAAGTTCCCGATTTAACAGAAATAAAAACCGATTCTATTGCTATTTTTGACGATGTATCATGCGAGAAACAAGATAATATTCGCAACTATTTCACAACAGGAAGACATTATAAGCTTGATGTGTTTTATCTGAGTCAGACGTACAGCCACATTCCAAAACAGCTGATTCGTGATAATGCAAATCTCATTGTACTATTCAAACAGGATGAACGCAATTTACGTCATGTTTATAATGATCATGTAAATACTGATATGACCTTCGAATTATTCAAAGAATTGTGTGCCAATGTTTGGAATAGTAACGACGGTTACTCTTTCGTCGTTATTAATAAGGAGAGTGAGCGAGACAAAGGACGTTATCGAGCAGGATTTGACCGATTCTTTAAATTACCAACATCATGATAATTGTATTGGAAGGAAATATAGGTTCGGGCAAAAGCACGATCGCAGTTCAACTTTATGAGAAACTACGATCCTGCAATCCTAAGGTAAAGCACATAGAAGAACCTGTAAAAAAATGGACAAATTTTTACGGTGAAAATGTTTTGAAAACATTTTATGAAGACCAGGAGCGTTATGCATTCACTTTCCAAGTGATGGTGTTGTTGCACATGTTGGAAAACGAGATGGAAGCTGAAAAATACTCAAAGGATGGATATATTGTTGTTATGGAGAGATCTACGTTCAGCGTTAGAGAAATATTTTCCCCGCTATTGTATAAAATGGGCAAGATTAATTGCATAGAGAATAATGTGCTTCTTTTGTTGGGAAACCTTTTACCAAAACATTTGGAGGATGAGAAAATCGTACAACTATACGTAAACACGGAGCCAGTCACTTGTTACTTGAGAACTATTGCGAGGAATCGTCCTGAAGAAATAGAACGCATTAATTTAAATTATATTATGGAGTTGCACCACATGCACGAAGAAAAATTAACTAATGTAAAAAAGATTGTAAACAATGATAATAATGTAGACACTGTTTTATCTGAATTAATAAAATATGTTTAATATATACTGTGTGTTTTTATTCATTACAACTAACAATAACATACATTTATTCCAATCAGAACTGTTCATACATCTTTTTATAATCTTCTATACGTTTTTGCCAAATATCTAAAACAAAATAAAAATCAAAGTAATGTTGGTAATTATTTAACTCTTTCACATATTTTAATTTACAGTATGACAACATTTCCTGAAGATTATTCCAATTTAATTGTTGTTCATACTTTTTAAAAATTTTAATACTCCTGGGCGTAATTTATTACCACTAATAAAATTATAAGATGAACAATATTTTTTAAAATCTAATTTATGAGCAAATCTATCGAGAAACCATAATGGAACATCGTTATCCATAAATACAATATTTAAAACATTTAAGTTGTCTGGAATTTGTTCAATTATGGTTTCATCTGTAATATATTTATACAAACATAAAAATAGTCCTCTAAATTTATCTACACTTTCCATGTCCGTTTTCAAATTTTTTATAGAATTGTCCAACACATAATCACCCATGTCCAATGTCACAGCAAAATTCACTGCACTTTCTGTACAACATTGCAACAATTTATTAAAAATATTATCAAATATTAATTCAATTTTTAATATATGCGAATTGTTATTATTTATCTCATGAGTTTTTGTATTTAATTTATGTTCAACACACAAAGTTTCACGACAACCTTGATATTTGTTTAATTCACATTTAATTATAGTTTGTGTAGCTATTTCACAATCAACGAGTCTCTTCTTAACAATAAAACTGCTGCACTTTCTGTTGCACGATATAACACTAGTTATAAAAATAAAATCGGACGCTGAAAAACTCTGACGCCTTTTAACACACAACATCTTTTAACTGGTAACATTCCAAGTCGATTCTAGCTTTTATAGAAGGTTGTGAAACATAAATAATTGCTACGGGGAAATACAAATCTTGTAATCAATTTTAATTGGCTCATTATTCAATGATACTGGGAAATACAGGCTTGTCACTCGACTAATTGCGGATGTTATTAAAATAAAGCCTTGCGAACGTGTTAACCTTGATCACCGGGTAGCCTTGCTCGGCCGTGTTAGCCTTGACGGGAGAAACAACTTGCGTCAACACCGGGAAGCCTTGCGGACATGTTAGCCTTGACGGGAAAAACCACCGGCAAGTAATAAATATGATTTTGTAAACAACTTAAGTGGCAGGACAACAAGGATATTACGTAAACCGGACTTGTGAAACGCACGTGTATAATTGTGGAGGGGAAATCCTTGAGATATAGTATATAAAGAGAGACTTACAAGAGTCAGACATCAATTGTTTCAAATCTGCTTCAACATACTAAGTAAGTATTTGTTGTTATTTTATAAACTATTAACACTTGTGTGTGTTTGTATTACAACGCTAAGAGTATACTTGCGCCTGACATCAAGAGTTGTTTAAACTGATAGTCATATTATATTCTATTTATTATAGAAATGGCTGGCATTTTCGTTCGAGAGTTTGATGAGGAATACATTCTTCCGTCTTCACCTCCGACTTTGACTCCTCCTCCACCACCACCAACACCACCACAGGCTGGACCTTCGGCTCAACCACCACAACCGGCACCTCAACAGCAAACGAATGGGCCGTTCAATGGAGAGAGCAGCACTGTTTTGACTGGTATGTTTAGTATTGGTGAAATTGTATCAATTCTTTTTAAGCTGGGATTAGTTTCTGTTAATAAGTGGGAGAGATTTTATCGAATAGTAAAACAAGAATTTAGAAATTCGAATGATTCTTTGCTATATCAGCCGCTCCTTGTAGTTCAAAATATTTTGGATTATTTATATGCTAAAGTTCAATCAAAAGACAAAGAATTATCGCTAACTAAAATTAATACTATAATAAAACATATTTTAGAAACTAATCAAAAATTTTCACTCGAGGCTGTAGAGAAATTAAGTAATATTGCAAAACAGTGTAAAGGTAAAAAAAGGAAAATTGAAGAATCTAGCGAGAGCGAGGACGAGGATGAGGATAGTTTTATAAAAATATTTTCAAAAAAATTGGCTAAAAAATCCGATTCCGTTCTTATAAGTCAACAGTTTCAGTTAAAAATGGGGAATGATAGGAAAAAAATTACTACACCCGGTGAGACTGGAACGTATTTAATTAAAATTGAAATAACCGATGTAAAAGATTTAAAAGAATGCACAACTGAAAAAAATTATTGGCAAAAGATTAACAAAAAAGGTTATTTTTTATTAAATGATATCGCAATTTATAACTCTATTAATAACATTTTAGCAAATGCCTGTGAGAAAGTCTTAAAAATTAAAAACGTTAAAATTGAATCTTCAGAACTTAAATAAATAATATGGATTTAAGAAAAAAGGAATATAGATTGGGACTACGGTATGAAAACGGCGAGTTTATGGAAATTGAAAACGCTTTTAGAGGTGTTTTGAAAACATATTATCTAAAAAACAATAATGCAAGATATAAGGATGTTTGTTCATTTTTAATTGGAAATGGTGAAAAAATGAAACTGTTAATTGAAAATATATTATTAAAATATGAAACACCTTTAAAATTTAATATTATTGTAGAATGTACTTATACTAAACCAATGTTGCCCGATACAACTGTAGAGAATAGAGCTTTTAAAACT
>JAGFPH010027058.1:0-10176 GCA_018207615.1 Philaenus spumarius | reverse complement strand
AAAAACTGTGTTTAATGTCTGGTACAAGTTTATATCTTCCTTCACAGTTTAGTTTAGTGCTACTTGTAAAATTATTAAAATAAAAACAAAGTATTGAAAAAAATAAAAAATCAATTAACAATGGTACAAACTGTAAGTAAATTGTTTAACAATACATCATAATCATTTTGTAATAAGTTTGACACCATCAGCTATGCAAGTTCTTTGCCAAACACATTACACAACATCAGCTGAGTCTACTTCTTCATCAATAATCACGAAGTTGGAGTCTTCATTATCACCAATTTCAGTCTGAGTTTGATTTTGCCTCTCCAAATTCAAATAGAAGCTGAGCACCTCATTATTTCTCCATTCTTCACCGAAATGCTTAGAAAGTAATTTGCCCACATCTTTTATTTTATCAGCTTTTACTTTAGTACCCTTTTTAACTGTACTCGGTTGAATGTGGGCCATGGTATGATTAGCCTTCGTAATACGTCTAGCGTTGCAAATGTTGCTTAGGTAGTTAACTTCACCCTGGAACAAAACGTTTCCTTGATCTCTTGCCCTTTTCAAGATTATTCTTTTGCTGGGGTTAAACTTGAAATGCCAGTCTCCAGGCTTTTTTTGAACCCTTTCAGCTTCTGTTTTCCAATCTTGGACTTTAACAGATGTACCAACTTTGTGGACTGTTCCATGCTTGCTCAAAACTTTCTCATACTCCTCTGGTTGCAGGATGGTATCTTTATTTTTAAGATCTTTTTCTATCAACCCAAAAACTCTATCCGGTGGAAGAAATGAATGGCCAACAATTGGGAATGTCATTTCTATAGAGTTAATTTCTTTAGGGGCTTCTGTAACCAGCCACTTTCCTAGCATAGCAGTGACTATGGTGTTTTTATTTTGGCCACCACAGCCATCTGCAAAGCATTTGAGCTTTGTTTTTCCTTCAAAATTACAGCTTTTCAAATGATCGTACAAACATGAAGCAATGATGTTGGAGTTTTTGACATAGTCACTTTCGCACCAAGTGTAGCAGTGCACGTTTTCTTTTTCCAATTTGCATTTAGAATTACCCGTGACTAAAGTAAAGTTATAAAAAGAATACTGTCTGCTAAAATACGCCGATTGGTCTGGCACTCTGGGTAGAAGTAAATTTTTTTGGCAATCAAATGTTACGATTAAGGTCTCATTATCATCGGATTTCAAAAGAGAATAAAAGGCATCAGCCTTTAGTTTGTGAACCCGTTTTAGAGTTTCAATCTCATTTCTTTTTGTGTCATCTTTTTCCGTTTTCATTTGTTCATCAAAGAAAATACATGTAGAACAGGCATCAGTTTTTGGTGACCCAAATCCAAAATTAAAATTTGTATTAACAACTTCACGAAAATAGCTTTCTTTGACTTGAAATTCTTCCTCTTGACATTCATTGTACATTTTATACAGCAAAGCAATATTCAATTCAGCTGGGAAATATTTCCTATAGGTAGCTCTATGTCTGTTATAGTGTGACTCAATTACTTTTAATTGTTGAATAAATTCAAGGATTTTCTCCTTTCGTCCAGAAAACAGTTCCATTTTTCTGTTTCCGCCTCTTGTTTCAGTAGCTATTGCCCCTCCGCTCGCATGGTGTCTTTTCATTACGCCTAAAACCCTGTCTTTCTTTAAGCCTAAGATTTTTAAAAAGGCGTTCTGACATATTCTTACTTGTGAACCATCACGCAATCAAAAGTAATAAAAGAAAGTAAGATTCCTCTCACGACTGCTGTCACTCGGTCTAAGTCTTTTTTTTGGCAGTGATTTAGTATGCTTCAAAATGAAGTTATCTTGCTGAATTTTATTTTTTGAAGAGTAGAAGACCGAATGAAACTTTGAGATGTCTAGAAGAGACAGAGAATCACATTTGTATGCATTTTCCTTTTTATGATTGCAGCATGGCACACCAGGCGGTTCAGTTGCTGAGTATCTGAAAAAAAACGCGTTTGTTAGGTTTTTCAGATTGATGGAAGATAAATCTGAAACCCCTTTGCAGCATAACTATAAGAATATAACATAATAACCTACCATATCGGTCTAATTGACACCTAACCTAACCTTATTTAAGTTTTTATTAGAATACTTACAGCTGAACCCGTTTTTTCTCGCGCTTCCATTCCTGTTTCTTAGGAGTCTTCTTTCTAGCAAGATTACTAGGACACGGTCTTAAGTTAGTACCCACTGCATCTTCCATCCCAAGATATAATTAAAGATACTTTAACTAATAAAATATAAGAATTTTTCACAAAATTCAGCAATACAATCACAATAATGTTCTGAAAACACACTACTGTTGACTGCTCCAAGTTGTCAACAACTCGCAGAGAATCCTGGGTAGTCACGTGACAAAACCACGTGCTCCTATTGGCTGTTGTGGATTTAGCGGATTTTGAAACCAAAAATGTCTAACTTCACTCTGAATGTAGCGGGTTTTGAAACCAAGGCACATTTTTTACATTATTTTTCAATGGGATATAGAGGGATTTGACACAAAAGAATGTTAAATTTCAATTCAGCATGGAAAACCCTATAAGAAGCAATATCTAACTCAATTTCGAAAAAAATTGGACTTAGCGGGTTTTGATACTAGGCGCCTCATAAAATCCTTATCAAGAGGTTTGATAATAGAACAAAATTGGAAATCGTAATGAGATTTCCATATCGGGGAGAAAACGAATGGATATTATACATGTTGACTAATTATGAAGGCGGGATAGAGCAAATATCAGCTTTAAGTACTACACGTCACCGATCTCTGATAAGAAGACTTCTATGTTTGGATGAAGAAGACAGGACTGATGATGACGATGGCTATGAATCAGGACTAGGGGATCGTTAAGGCTGGAGCGATGACGAGATGGAAGAAAGCTCTGAAGAAGATTATGACGCTGAAAGACTGCTAGAAATTATGTAAATTATTGTGCATTTATTATATTTATATGTAATGTATTTTCAAAATTAATACAAATTATTTATCATTTATATAAAGTGTTAATATTATTTTCTTTCTTCTTACTAACCCAATTCAAAATTTGGTATATATTTAAATTATAAAATTAATTTTAAAGATTCATCAATCTATAAATAAAATTTAAATGTTGGTAAATTACACATTTTTTGATAATAACTGAACTACAAAAGATGTTTTATAAAGAACGAAACAAATACGAGTTGCAATTTATAAATTTAAAAGTTTTTGTAGCTACTGTTTTGCCATTTTGTAATGTTGCCCAGGAAGCACCAACGAGGAGGTAAGTAGCTGCGCTTCGCACCTAACCTAACATGCATTATTTCTAACTTTTAACTGAAAGATTTTACAAGTGAGTATTTGATATCATATTTACAAAAATAAAACTTATGTTGATTCTAAACGTGTAGTGACTCTAAATATTAAAAGTTCATTACAAAAGCTACATACAAACTATTACAATCAATACATTTCTAAAATAATATAATAAAACTATTCTAAACATGCAAAAACTAATTACATAACTAATATCGTAAATAAATATAGCACTTTATATACAAACATTATTTACAATTATCTATATAATATTTAATTAAATTTCACATATAACTAAAATGTAATAAACACATATTGTATACGATATGTACAAAAATTTACAATAATTGAAAACTTAATATTATCAGCTATTTATATACATGTTTACTACAAGAGGTTTTTTTTATGGCAGATCCTGTTTATAATTTAAAATATTTATTCGCGTTTTTAACTTGTGTGTGAAAAGACATTCACACTCACTACTCCTGCGTTTAAAAAATCGGTCAATTAAATACAATATTTAGACGGGTCATTTCAAAAGTAGTTAATCAAAAATATAAAGAGGAAAAAAAGGAATAAAAGGAATATGGATACTTGTGTGTGGGAAGACAAGCACACTCACTATTCCTGCGTTTAACAAATCGATGAATTAAATAGAATATTTTAGGCAGGGGTCATTTCAAAAGTAGATAATCAAAGTATAAAGAGGGATGGGTCCTGTGGTAAGTACATATTTTAAGTTTAGAAATTTCCAGATATTTTAAATTAGAATTGTAATGTTGAAATAAATTATTTAGTTTGTTGTATTACTTTATATTGCGACTTACGTTTCGGATACTTGTGTATTACTAAATAGAGATACTTATGTCTAAAGCTATATTATATCAGGTTTGTTGTTCTGTTTCACGTTGGAAATACACAACGTTGTATGAAATTCACAAGAACTCTAACAATCCGGATAGAATATAACTTAAATAATACACTCCTATAATATGACGAGTAAATCACATTTAATAATGCACTCACTACTCCTGCACTGTGATTGTTACAGAAAAACTCTATTGCAATCTAGCTCGCTTAAAACCGAAGGGTAATGTATTGTAATTTTCTATCCTACGCCTTTTAGTGTAAACAGTTCTATATTTTTTTCTGGGCGTCTTACTGCATTGAAATGTTTTATTCTGCAAATCTTGCGTGGATCGGAAACAACTATTTGTTGGGGTATGTTATCAACAATCATTGAACTTACAGTCTCGAAGTTTATAAGTTGAGAGTTTTTGTAGTTCAGAGAAATACCCTTGACTTTTCAGATATCCTTAAAGTGGTTTTCTCCTGGAATACATACCCTATAAGCATAATTTTTTTGACCACCACTGACAAATGTTTCTATATACGAACCGGGTCCATATTCTGCTAATTCGTCGGTCAAGTCCCCTAGATAATCACCTGTTCGTAGTTCTGTTTCCCCCGGCTTTTGTGTAAATATTACAGCGTCTGTGTCCATGTATATAACTCTATCACCAAGAATTTCTAGATAAGAATACAATTTCAATCTAGCGATAGCTGTCACGTAGGACGCAATTACATCACTGGCTTTAGATGACGGAGTTATTGACTCTTCGTTGTATTTCCAGTTCGCTATCATAATTTCTTCGTTAATCGGTAGGATATCTTTTGTTATTATTCCAGGATTTGATAAAATGGATACCAATTCGTGTCTGGAATTTATGAAAGTGGTTTGCTCTAGATTTTCTCTTTGACCGAATTTCCCCCAAAACTATTAAGCATGAGTTTTGATAGTGCTCTCAATCCAGGATTTTTCTTTATTTTATTTTTATCTAGAATAATGCGAACTCGATCTTGAAAATTTCTTATATATTTGTTTGTATCTTCGTCTGTAACACACCAGGTCGGCCTTTCTGAAGATTGTGTTTTCAGTTTTAAGAATTTATTCACATAGTTCACAAATAAGCCTCCATTTATTCCGTTGTATTTAGTTACTTTATATTTATAAATTTCATGTATTTTAATTAGCTTGTAACCTTTTTCAATTGCTTTCTTTATTTCTTCAATGACCCATGTTCCTGTTAAATATCGTTCCTCTGATGTATGAACGCATTCATAGTCATTCAAAGTTTCTACACAGGTTCTGCAAAGTGGAAAAAACAATATTTTATGTATTTTGTAGGGTAGTACTGGATGATACAAATCTGTAGGTGGTAATATTGTTATTTTTGAAATTCCATCAATTCCGTCTAAATTTTGGGGGCAGCTATCTCCAAACAGTATTTCAGGGTGCCGAACCGGAAATTTTCCGTATTTGCATGCCCATGGATAGAAACTGCACACGTCCAGGTACTTGATTGTCTCTCCAATTTCATCGTTTACTTTGTGGTACAATTTGGTAGCATTGGTTTGTCCTCCAAAGAAAGCATCTCGTGGTTCTAATGGTTCAGAGTAGTTTCCTATTGTTCTCTTTAAATAGTCTTTAATTTCAGGGCCTTCCAATTTCTTAATATTAAAAGTTCACTCCCACATTTCTACAACTTTGTAACCGTAACTTTCTAGAATCTGTTTTTTCCTTTGTGTCCGTTCATATCGTAACGCCATTGTTTCATGAGGGTATTTATGTATAGGCCCTTCTCTATTTTTATGACAAAGAGGGCACCTGTGATAAAAACATCCATTAAATTCAAATACAGCCTTTACTTCACCGTTTTCGTGGTAGCCATCAACTTTGTATCTGTGAATTCGATTTTCTCTACCATTTCCAGCGTGATCAATCTTTATGTTTATTTCATACTCTTCCCACACCAACCATGATAGTGCGGCGAGGGAGTGCTTATCAGCCAATCGATAACCACCTGTAGGTATGATACCAATCTAGTTTTGTGGGAGATAATGTTTGCGAGACGTTTTCATGCATGCACTAGCGATTGTTACAGACTCTAAGAACGGCTCAATCTTGGTTTCGTTTAGAAACAATTCTCTAAATTTCAAAGACACCATTCTTAAGTTATTTACATCATTAATACAGTAATTTTCTATTTCTGCCTGCAGGTTAAAAGGCATATTTTTATAATTTTCTTTTTCGTACCATTTTAAGAATACCTCTCTCTCTTTTTCATTCATTTGATTACTTCAGACTGAGCAGGTAAGTCACCGACATATTCCCAGTTTTCACTCGTGTTGAAGTAATGTGGAAAATATCCTTTGCTATCTACTTAAATCAAAAATTTTAGGGAGTGCACTTAGACGGGTGTTAAAGAAGTTCAATTAGTCTATTATCTTAATATTGACATGTTGAATCATCTGTATTTTAGAGCCGGTCAATGTTACATTGGGTGTCCATTTTAAAGTCTCCGTCATATATTTAAAAATGAACTGACCATTATATCCTTTAAAATAATGAGCTATCAAGATAATTTTCGAAAAAGTCTTTCTCGGTAACATTACATACGACATAAATTGCTTTAAAGTATTTTCACCCTTGAATATAAGTTGTTTTATACCACACGAATTGCACATAATGTCAATGTCTGTATTAATACATTCATGGCAGGCTTAGTTTTCACAAACGTAATTTGATTAAGGTTTTCCCTTTGACTGAACTTGCCCCAAAAACTGTTTAACATTAACTTAGACAGTGCTCTTAATCCTTGGTTTTATTTATTTTATTTCTGTCTAACAATATCCCTTCACGTTGTTAAAACTGTCGTATGTACGTATTTTTATCATCCTCATTATGACACCATTCCGGAAATACCGACGATTCCTGTTTCATTTTTATAAATTAATGTATGTATTGGACGAACAAACCACCACTCCCTCCGATATGCTGCGTTGTTTTGTACTTCCATATTTCATGGATTTTAATTATTTGATATTCCATTTCTACTGCTTTATTTAATTCATCGCTGACCCAAGTCCCCGTTATACTTGTTCATTATTATGAGTGCATTCGTTTTCATTTAATGTTTCAACACATGTTCTACAGAGCGCAAAGTAAATTTTTTTGTGAATTTTAATTGAAAATACAGGGTGATACAGATTAGTCGGTGGTAAGACTGTTACTTTCACGATTCCATCAATTCCGTCTAAGTTTTGAGGACAGTTATCTCCCTCCCAACAGTATTTCCTGATGCCCTACCGGAAACTTGCCGTATTTGCATGCCCAGGGGTACAAACTGCAAACATCTAAATACTTGATTTTTTCTCCAATTGATTCGTCTACTTGGTGATACGGTTTGGTAGCATTAGTGCGCCCACCAAATAAAGCATCTCTTGGATTTAGGGGGGCCGAGCAAACTCCAATGTGACTTTCAATAATCTAACTGAACTAAACGGTCATGTCTAAAAATCATGTATAAAACTGTATTGTAACATTACACTTTATTGTATTGTAACCATTAACGTATTCATAAACCGTGTCAAACATAAGAGGCGCCTAGTATCAAAACCCTCTAAGTCCCCCAGCTGATTTTTTCGGGAAATGTACAAAAACTGTAACAAGCGAGTCTGTGAACAGAATTAAATAATTTTTTCACCAAAAAATCACCAATTTTTTTAGAAATAGAGTGGTAAAATAAGAAATATATCAGACAAACAGTTGTTATCTTATGAGAAAAAATGTAAATGCAAAATTTGGATTTAGCGGGTTTTGAGACTAAGACTGGGATTTAGCGGGTTTTGATAATAAGACTAGGATTTAGCGGTTTTTGAAACCAAGAAGTTAAAACTGCAATGGGGTTTCAGAGGAATAATTTTAGATCACTCTAATTTTAATTACTACTTAATTAGTCTAAACTAAACATACTGTTTATTAAATTTAGGTTATTAAAAAAACACTTAATTAAAATCTCTGAATTTTATTGATACAAAAATTTTTATAATATGGAAACTTTATAACAAAGTTATTTTGTAAAAACTGTGTTTAATGTCTGGTACAAGTTTATATCTTCCTTCACAGTTTAGTTTAGTGCTACTTGTAAAATTATTAAAATAAAAACAAAGTATTGAAAAAAATAAAAAATCAATTAACAATGGTACAAACTGTAAGTAAATTGTTTAACAATACATCATAATCATTTTGTAATAAGTTTGACACCATCAGCTATGCAAGTTCTTTGCCAAACACATTACACAACATCAGCTGAGTCTACTTCTTCATCAATAATCACGAAGTTGGAGTCTTCATTATCACCAATTTCAGTCTGAGTTTGATTTTGCCTCTCCAAATTCAAATAGAAGCTGAGCACCTCATTATTTCTCCATTCTTCACCGAAATGCTTAGAAAGTAATTTGCCCACATCTTTTATTTTATCAGCTTTTACTTTAGTACCCTTTTTAACTGTACTCGGTTGAATGTGGGCCATGGTATGATTAGCCTTCGTAATACGTCTAGCGTTGCAAATGTTGCTTAGGTAGTTAACTTCACCCTGGAACAAAACGTTTCCTTGATCTCTTGCCCTTTTCAAGATTATTCTTTTGCTGGGGTTAAACTTGAAATGCCAGTCTCCAGGCTTTTTTTGAACCCTTTCAGCTTCTGTTTTCCAATCTTGGACTTTAACAGATGTACCAACTTTGTGGACTGTTCCATGCTTGCTCAAAACTTTCTCATACTCCTCTGGTTGCAGGATGGTATCTTTATTTTTAAGATCTTTTTCTATCAACCCAAAAACTCTATCCGGTGGAAGAAATGAATGGCCAACAATTGGGAATGTCATTTCTATAGAGTTAATTTCTTTAGGGGCTTCTGTAACCAGCCACTTTCCTAGCATAGCAGTGACTATGGTGTTTTTATTTTGGCCACCACAGCCATCTGCAAAGCATTTGAGCTTTGTTTTTCCTTCAAAATTACAGCTTTTCAAATGATCGTACAAACATGAAGCAATGATGTTGGAGTTTTTGACATAGTCACTTTCGCACCAAGTGTAGCAGTGCACGTTTTCTTTTTCCAATTTGCATTTAGAATTACCCGTGACTAAAGTAAAGTTATAAAAAGAATACTGTCTGCTAAAATACGCCGATTGGTCTGGCACTCTGGGTAGAAGTAAATTTTTTTGGCAATCAAATGTTACGATTAAGGTCTCATTATCATCGGATTTCAAAAGAGAATAAAAGGCATCAGCCTTTAGTTTGTGAACCCGTTTTAGAGTTTCAATCTCATTTCTTTTTGTGTCATCTTTTTCCGTTTTCATTTGTTCATCAAAGAAAATACATGTAGAACAGGCATCAGTTTTTGGTGACCCAAATCCAAAATTAAAATTTGTATTAACAACTTCACGAAAATAGCTTTCTTTGACTTGAAATTCTTCCTCTTGACATTCATTGTACATTTTATACAGCAAAGCAATATTCAATTCAGCTGGGAAATATTTCCTATAGGTAGCTCTATGTCTGTTATAGTGTGACTCAATTACTTTTAATTGTTGAATAAATTCAAGGATTTTCTCCTTTCGTCCAGAAAACAGTTCCATTTTTCTGTTTCCGCCTCTTGTTTCAGTAGCTATTGCCCCTCCGCTCGCATGGTGTCTTTTCATTACGCCTAAAACCCTGTCTTTCTTTAAGCCTAAGATTTTTAAAAAGGCGTTCTGACATATTCTTACTTGTGAACCATCACGCAATCAAAAGTAATAAAAGAAAGTAAGATTCCTCTCACGACTGCTGTCACTCGGTCTAAGTCTTTTTTTTGGCAGTGATTTAGTATGCTTCAAAATGAAGTTATCTTGCTGAATTTTATTTTTTGAAGAGTAGAAGACCGAATGAAACTTTGAGATGTCTAGAAGAGACAGAGAATCACATTTGTATGCATTTTCCTTTTTATGATTGCAGCATGGCACACCAGGCGGTTCAGTTGCTGAGTATCTGAAAAAAAA
>JAGFPH010027057.1:0-10176 GCA_018207615.1 Philaenus spumarius | reverse complement strand
AAACGCGTTTGAGGTTAGTAAACGTATTTATTGTGAGATTTTGTGTTCAGGTTTTATTTTATCTAAGTTACTTTCTTACAAGTCAAGCTCATTAGTTATTTACTGTTTTGTTATTTGAACATTTTTGTTTTACACAACATATTTTAATAGGGTTGTTTAATAATAACGTTGACAACGTGTAGATTAGCTATTAAGTAAATAAAACTCAAACTGCAAATCACAAATAAAAAACTCCGAACTTATTTAATATTATTTACTTCACTGATTAAACATTTGGAATCCACACGTATGGATTACTAAATTTTTGTGAACTATCCGACTAACTAGTTACGAACAACATTGAAATCAATCTTTATCATATTTGCAGACATCTGTTGTGTAATTAATATTAACTTTTAAGTTGTAAGCTATATCGTACTTGAACATAGGCCTACTTTTATAGGGATACACATAATTCTGAACGCCAAACAGTATATCAACTAAACTAGAAATTTAAACTAAACAACAAGCCTGCACGTGAATTAATAAATTGATTAGTAAAAACCATATAATAATAAAAAGCCTATCTAGACAGACTCCATGTTCCAATTGTTTCAACTATAACTACGATTTGTCGTTTCAACCAAAAGTTCCAGTAATTTACAATACGGCTGATTTTTTTTATAAGTACGTTAAAGTATGTAGATTTACATTAAAAAAAGTTTACTAGTCTATCGATTTCCCAAAGGCGAAAAAAAATCGATTATCATTTTTTTCGATTATCTTTAATATTTCGAGCTGGGATGAAGATAGAGAAAAATAAAAATACCACCGTGTAGGGGTAGTATTTTTCAATAAAAAAGGTAATATGTACTTCTTTCCCCCAAGCAATGGTTTGTCTGGAAAAAATTCGATAATGCAGTTATGTATTTTGCAGCAGGGGAAATCACTAAAAGTTGAAATCTCATGCATATATGAAGCGTTGGCTCATTCTAAATTGGCTTAATTTTAATATATCGAATTGAAACTTGACATAGGAGTTAAAATATGTATTTTAAACATTTATGCTGAGTCTCAGCTTGTTATCTTGAAAATGACCCGATCTAGAGCCACTTGACTTATCAATGGGTTTCTCGATTTTAGGAGTACCGGACCCACGAACTAATTTCAATCTATTCCAGTTTCGTAAATTTTTGGAATATCAACATCAAATTTGTTTTAAAAGTTGAGTACACCAGTATAAATATTCTTAGTAAGTATTGAACGATTTTCTTCATGTTATTTTTAAAAACGAGGCGCATGAAAATAGTCTTCTGTTTTACCTATCTCGTTTTAACTATAACACTTTTGGATTCAACGACTCCATTTTCGACATTTTTGAACATATTGATTTAAAAATTGGTACAGAAGTTACAAACACAATTGTTTTTTGCTATACTTATTTTAAAAATTATATTTAAAAAAATTACTAATCTGCAGCTGATCAACTCAAGCGTTTTGATGAAAAATCTAAAAAGGTCTAAAATTATTCTTTTTAAACTTACTTGTGCTTTTAAAAGTAAATAATGAAAAAGGTTTATATTCCTTGAACTTGTTTGAATCTGTATATTTAACTTGTAAAAAAAAACTTTTAGGTTGATATTTTGAAAATTTTCTGAACTGGAGCCGATTAAAATTAGATCGTGGGTCTGGTACTCCTAAAATCGAGAAAACCATTGATAAGTCAAGTGGCTCTAGATCGGTTAATTTTCAAGATAACAAGCTGAGACTCAGCATAAATGTTTAAAATATATATTTTTCTCTCTATCTTCATCCCAGCTCGAAATATTAAGGATAATCGAAAAAAAATGATAATGGATTTTGTTTCGACTTTGGGAAATCGATAGACTGGTAAACTTTTTTTATGTTAATCTACATACTTTAAGGTACTTAAAAAAAATCAGCCGTACTGCAAATTACTGGTAGTTTTAACCTATACCGACTGGGCTATTACGTTTTTAGATTCTGTATGTAATTATAAGCCTTTTTTAGTTTTAGCGTTTTTTTACAAGCTCAAACGTTTTTGAGTTAATTTGGACTTGATGTTTGGATTTTTGAAAGATTCTCTAGTAAACTTATACCTTGAATATATTCAAATAACAATTATTATTAAATGTATTTTTACTACGTATGTATTACATCAGGCCAGCTATCTATGTACACTTAAACACTTATATATACACAACACATAAAGTTACACATATTTTCGTACATTTTTTGTACACGTCACATAAATAAATAAGTTTGTTCAGATTTGCTACACTTAAGAGCAAATGAGGTACCACTTAAGAAGAGCCCATTTTTTTCTCGATTCGATTATTATATCCGTTTGACATTTACTGGATAGTCGACAATGCTGTGTTGGCTGTAGGTGGTACCAAACATATATTAAATATTGCGTGATAAGTTTCATTAGTATGATTTTGAGATTGTGTAGGGCGTTTATTCAAGTTAGATTTTTTTTTCGCTCTTATTTACTATTTCAACTGAGTTATTATTACTTGACTAGGCCATTAAAGACCACTAATTAGTCCTAAAGGAGAAAATTTGTCAACTGTCCTGCTTAAATATAAGTATAGATAAAAAAGTGTACAGCATTTTTTTAAAACGTTTTTCATCTATACTTTATATTGCGTCTCTAGTACCTATGAGCATATGTGTACCAAATTTCACGTTCCTCAACGTTATTCAATTAATATGTATAGGGGTTGTTACTACTTTGCAATCCTTTAGCATAACGTTACAAAGTGTAAAACTTTTTTATTTTATATGCATCTTGTAAGAAATTAATGTACTAAATTTCATCTCTCTAACTTTCAGGAAAGTATAAAAATTAATATTAATTGTTTTAGGGATTTTTACTACATTTCCACCCCTTAGCAGAACGTGATAACAAGTAAAACTGGTTTACTTTTTATATGTGATTTTAAGAAATAAATGTACAAAATTTCAGCTTTCTAGCTTTAAAGAAAGTAAATAAATAAAATGTATAGTTTTAGGGGTTGTTTCAACCCTTTGAGGCCATATATTTTAAAATCCTTACTTAGTGCGCCTCTAGTACCTGTGGGCATATGAGTACCAACTTCCGCGTTCCTAGGCCGTATGGTTTTTGAGATATAAAACAAACAATATTTATGGTTTTAGTGGTTGTTTCAACCCTTAAACTCGAAACATTTCAAAATTCTTTCTTAATGCAAATCTAAAGCCTAGGAGCAATATGTGTAACAAATTCCACGTTCCTAGGCCATATGGTTTTTGAGATATAAAACAAAAAATATTTATGGTTTTACAGGTTGCTTCAACCCTTTAACGCGAAATATTTCAAAATTCTTTCTTAATGCGGCTCTAGGGCCTATGATCAATAAATATGTGTACCAAATTTCACATTCCTAGGAGGTATGGTTTTCAAGATACTGTGATGAGTGAGTGAGTCAATGGTATTTCAGCTTTATATATATAGATATTGTTTGTCACAATATTTGAATATTAAATACTTTCCTACTCGTACAGACGTTATAAAATTGTAAACCTACCCGAAATTACTAAGTGCTATTTGCTATTTTAGCAGGTAGAAAACTCTTAAAGATTGCAGTTAGGGAGGGTTGGGATGGTACAGTTTACGAAATCGTAGTTATGACTTTAGTTGCAAAACAAGGCCATAAATATTTTGACTGACAACTTATTTCCTGTTGGGATATTTATTGCATTGGCTAGCTATTCCGACAAAGTGGAAGTATTTTTGTCAAGAAACTTAAAGTGTTTGCCAAAAATAAAAATATTCCCACGTTTGACTTGCACTTTGAGCAGGTAAAAAGGATTGGGAGGTAATTGTTAACGAAATCCGTTTTATAACTTTAGTGTCAAAATCAAGGCCAGACATTTTGACAGACGACTGAACCACACCTGAAATATTTATTGCATTGCCGAAATATGCCGACAAAGTAAAAGTATTTTTGTCAAAAACATATTGTGTCTATTCTTGGACGATTTTCGTACTATGCACTGTTCATCTAATTCCAAAATTTCGTCTATAATGTATTTTTTATCGAATATATTATGTGTACGAATCCTTATAAATGGACCAAGTGACATATTATAGTCAATAGCATTTTTATATAAACCTGTATAATAAATAAAGAGTCACTTGAACCATCATGTTAGTGCACAGTTTATAAGACATTCACCTTCTGCTCAATCATGAACATACATTTTTACAGCAATATATACTGTTATATTTTGGCCGATAATACAGCACCACACAGTTATTTTCACTATAGTTTCGAGAGACAAATGAGACTTGTATCGATCATAAATTATATTCGGTTCTGCATAAATATTTTCGAACAGGTTTTGCATCTCTGCATAACATATTTCTCTTACTGTCAAGCTTTACTATGATGCTTGACTTACTATATTGATTTTAGTGAGTTTATTTAAGTTGTATACTGAATGATAGGTATAGACATTAAATTAAATTAAAAGAGTTTTGGTCTTCCTAATTTATTTTACTCAGACATTAGCTAAATAATGTAGGCGTAATACCCTAGTCTCACCATGTGGTATTATTTCAAAGGAAAATTCGAATAAAGAGCATGTTGTTTGCTTTACAAAAAAAAGGTAATACAATTGATTTTCAAATTAAAGCATAGACAGTCATGCAGGTAGACTGCATGTATACATTTAAAAATCTTAACATGGACGTACGTTTTTTAAACGTACATTTATATTTAAGAATAGGCATTATTATCGGAACAAACTAGATTTAGAAACTGAGATAGCAACACGTTTGGTATACATGTAAGTTATTAATAATATTGTAACGATTGAATTCATTTAATCAACAATCATTCGTTTTATTTTAAAAGGCCTACTTTCGTTTTTAGTCCATATTGCTATTACTGCATTGGGAAATTCGTTTCTGAAGAAAACACAGATAATAGCCCAGTCAATAAAGGCCGAAAATCTCCATTTGTCGCAACTAATTAGGGGAAAGCTGAATTTTGTATATGTGATAGACACATTTACTAAAATAATATTGCAACATCCATTGTACATCCATGCGAAGCTGTTATAAAACCAGCGTCGGACCACTGGAGCGGCATGCAAGCGCTATCTTTGACGACGTCCCAAGAGCAAGCGATAAATTTAAACAAGTAATTATCCACATCATATTAAAGCTAAAGATACAAACTAGATAACACTTTGTTTTTTAATCTACAACAATCAGTTCTTTTTGGTGTAGGCCTACATAATATCGAATTGTAAAATAATTTATTAGGAGTCATTTTCTAAAAAGTAAACATTACTTACTAAAAGTAACTAAAACATAATAATTATGGTGAACGTTCAAAACGTTATATCTTTCACAAAATAATCAAATTATTATCGCAGTATATTTTTCCCCTTTTAGGTTGTGCGACTAGGTTCTTCAAGATAAGAGACAAAAAGGGTCAAGAAGGTTTTGTCTTTGGCTGCTGTTTACCTGAATTACAATACATCAGACGTTCTATTCAAAAACATGTCTACTTGAGAAAGTTATTTATTATAAGGCGGGTTGTTTGAATATGTCGTAAACAAGTTGTGCAGAAAATGTACTTCAGACACCTTACAGGGTTCATACTATTAATCAAAAATGACAGATACCATAAAGTTTGACCCTATTGAAAATCCAAACTCCACTAACAGTTTCTAATAATATTTTTACCTTTCTGAAAACTAGATCTATGTTAGTAATAGTATTAAGTTTATAATGTAAAGAAAGAATAAATATGTGTTATTTGTATTGAGACTAAGATAACGGGAAACAAGAAAATTATGCTACATTATTATTGGTTTTATTCGATTACCAGCTTGTAAACCCGGGATTTTTATACTGAGATAACAGAGTACATGTTATAGGTCATGCTAATAAAGAGTTTTATAGCTCTTACAACTTTGAAAGTAAAATACAGTTATAGATGATTTTGTGTTAACACTCATACTCTTAAAGTTTAATGTATTCAAGAAATTGGTTACAAGAATAAAACATTTAATTGCAAATCGAACTTAAAAAAGTTTACTCAAATCTATACAGAGTAAATTCTGGATTTTACTGACACTTTAAAAGAGCATCCGTCGTGATACGTTTACTCAACATAAGTTTGGTTCATATTGCGTGTCACTGCCTGCACCAAATTAAATGCCACCTCATGTAACTATCAAACTGTAACTTTCTCTCATACTTATGTGCTGAATCATACCCTAGAATATTTCAGAGTGATTACGGAACATCCTGTATATACATAAAATATCTTAGTAAAGAATGCAAAAAATTCCAATATTGTGGTACGTCTGCTGTTGTTATGTTTAACAAAATAGTATCCTTCATCTGATTGTTTTCATAATTTCTCCATCCGATAGGAAATTAAAAGGGCTACAAAAAGTGTCTTGAAATGTTTCTTAAAATGTACAGTTTTTGGGTAATTCAGGTTTGAAATTTTTAAACAGTCGCCATTTTGAAACGCATAATTGAATATAATCGTTTATTTTTAATAAAATAGATCACTGCTATTTTAAGCGTCATGTAAAGTTTGAACTCAAATCGGTCAAACCGTTCTCTAGATATTAATTATTTTGTAAAAAAACACATACAAACTGACAGACGAAAAGTAACCACCGTAGACCCAAGTTTATATTGCGAAACATGTTTGTCTCTATCCCAGGAACAAATCCACAAAACTGCACCAGAGAGTTTGGGGACACCCTGAATATGAAACTTAAAGACATGTCTATAATAAGGATGTCTATAAAGAAAAAGCTCGTAACGAAATAAATAGGGTTCCATGAATAAAAATATCGCTTTAAACCTAAACAGTAAAGTAACGAATGATTTGTTAAACAATATATAGATAATGTTAACATTTCTCATACAATGTATGTAAATCTCCACTAAAATGAGCCCAGTTACAAAATGAACCTAATAACGATCTGGAAAAAAATTCTTTAACATAAAATACGCGGCCAAACATTTAGACCTATATTATTTCGTTCAAACATATTATATTATTATTATTATTATTTGTATTACATAAACGGAAAAGGTATTGACTGTGTAGTTACATAATAAAACCCAAATATTTAGAGCAGAGTTTATAATAGTTAATAGAAAGCAGTTAAGGGGCGCTCCCTGTCTGCCATATTGAACCTTTGCCCTTTATTATTTTTGTTACTGAAAATAAGTTAATAAAACTTTGTAGGCCTAACTTTGGAAAACAGTGAAGATGGCACAAGAAACACTAACATAAGATCTTAACCACAAGTAATGAAAAACAAGTTATAAATAATAATTAAACACAAGACATTTTAATCAATTGACTTTACTAATACAAAACAAAATTGAAATAATTATTTAATGTTAAATTAAATGCTCAAAATGTTTTCTCTGGACATTTTGACACAACAATTTGACAATGTATCATAATACAAGCGTTGAATAGCAAAGACTATTTAAGATTTGCACTGATGTATTCAAACTAAACTCAAATTAACGGAAATTAATCAGCAAACGAAATTTTAGGAGCAGTGAAGGAAGATAAAACTGTCATCCCAGATGGGCCATTTTCACTGATTTCCCAACTTGAAAACGAAAAGTGATATTTAAAAACGGGTTTCATCAATATTTTTCTCGTGAAATTTGACATTAAAATTATGTACCAAAAGACCCCTTCGTTTTTGAAAAAAAGGTACATTCAAGATGGCGGACAACATTTTTTAACACAAATTTCAATACATTGAAGAATGCAATTTCAATACAGTGAATAAATTTATTTGCATTCATATAATTTTATTATGTTCTGGAGAATAACATCGCTTGTTTGCAAAATATTTTGCCGTACTTGGACTTCCAAGACACCCGGTATATGTTGTGTTGCATAACAGGACACATTTTTTTGACATATCTGAACCTCTATGATTTTTTTGGCTTGAGAGGGTAGGGGGTTAACAATTTCAAATGCAAATGTAGGGCATGTAATACACAGCTGAAAAGTTTATTAAACGAGAAACATAATGGCGCAAACTAGAACTTAGTATCTTGCTTCGTTTCAAAATAATGGACAATCAAATTTCTGGAAAATTATATTTTTATTATAACACAAACGCAGGTTTTTGTCCGAAAAATTGCTAAATTTTCTTCATTTGCGTGATTTATTAGTAAAAAGGCAAAACTGAGTGATATCACAATAAATATTAGGAACAAAATGACGCAGGTACAGCTATTATATCAGTACATGAAAAATGTTACATGAAACAGTTTTTTAAGACATAAACTCAGACGAATTAGTGGCACCTTACTATATTTACTTACAGTTTCTATTTTTAAAATGTGTTACATTTAACATCAACGTACAACTGACTTACTCCAAAATTACAAAGGGTCAGATACTAAGTAAAAAAGTTATGAAACTCAAGATATATACAAAGTTGTATTAACTTATTTTTGTAACAAAAAATAAGGGAGGTAACAGGACTTTATAAACACTCTGTACAGCCTAGAGATAATGTAAACTTTAAAAAAAAATTAAAAGATTAATAATTGGGTTTTTTAAATACAGATGTGTAGGTGCTTTATTCATTCATCTTTTACTTTATTAATAGAGGAATTAGCTGGTTAAAGCTTGAATTTAGAAAACATTAGTCTCAAATAAAAGTCATACAATATTGTATAACCTATAAAAAAAAACATTAGCAACGAAACATATAATATTTACCAAATAAAATGTAGGCCTTCAAAATTCTGACCCGAAGACCATATATATGATTTTTTTTTAATGTCACGTGTTATTATATAAACTAATTGGTTGAATAAACTAATATGAATAAATTAAGAATAATAGTTTTTAAGTTTAGCCTACTAGTGAAACTCAAAGCCAATTTTTGTAAGAGAGCAATTTTTAAAATTCGTATTTTTTTAAACAGTTACAATATGTTTTAGGCCTATCTGAATTTGTATTTAGAAAACATTTAAGCATATAAGTGTATAGGAATAAAACTAATCGATTAAATTTGGCCACTTCCTGATTGATTATATGTTTATGAGTTTAAATGCACGATGTCATTCGTTTTATAGGTTGGGTCTCAATTTATTACATTTTGTACAATTAAATTATAAACTATGTAATATTTTAGCTTAATGACTTTATCCGCCTATAATACTGTTAACTGTAATTTATTTTGGGAAGCGATAGTTTCACTAGAGGACACATTATATAAACTACCTTGAGTGGTTTCTTTAAATTTACAATGGTACACTATTGCAAAAAGAAATTTGACAATGCTCTTTGTAATTTAGTACATATTCCAGTACGTTATTACATCAAATTAATTTTAGTTATACATAAATATTATAACATCGTGCAGGCCAAGAATTCTGGCTTTAATTAAAAGTTTACTACCATTATTGTAGAAAATAACTTACTGTTTAGAATAACTTACTTATAAAACAATAATGTTTTCAAAAAAATATGACATCAGCTACTAATGTTAAATAGCTTATATACTTTTATAAATTACGATTAAAAGAAAAGAAATTACAGTGGTCTATATTACAAGTTTTATTTACTGGTCTTAAAATAAAAAATACGAATTAATTTCCAGATTACGTGCAAAACATTCTAAACTTTTTGAATAATTTATAAGTTTTAAATACTAAAATGTTTGATATTACTGTTCCTTGTTCTTTTAATTTCTTTCGTATATTACAACGGAAAATCATTTGTAACGTTTAAATAATTCGATTGGTACCAAGCAAGGTATACAAAACTACTACGGCTGAATGAACCACCCGTAGTAAGTTGTAGAGAATTGAAGCGGCAACACTGTACCAAGTACATTTTGCCGCGAAATCACCACAAATCAGCTTACTACGTTAGCCGTTAGGAGCGCTATCACACGGCGAAGTCCCAGTTGCTGCAAATGCGTAATGTTCGACCTTTTTACACACCGGGAGAAAAACTCATTTATGGCAACTGACTCTTATATACCTTATTCTTCGATAAGAATCATAAATATAAGCCAAATAAATTGTGGCAACGTGTGTATGTTGCCACAATTTTTTATGTTGCCACAGTGTGGTCTGGTACCGGTGAATGATGCCACAATAGAGTGTTTACCAACGCACAC
>JAGFPH010027054.1:0-10177 GCA_018207615.1 Philaenus spumarius | reverse complement strand
TACACAAATACACAAAACACATCGCGACACACACTTTGAGCCTCATTCCAATGCCGTCGGAAAACTAACAACTGTGACTTGAATACCAAACAAAATTAATCCTAAAAAAATTCATTATTGCATGTTTTAGAAAGCAAACTGGCTTACAAGTTGGCTAGAAAGTTTCAAATGTTTTCAATAAAGAACAATTTAAATATTCTGAATTATAAATTTTAGGACTCATATACAGAAAGAAGACTCAAAATGTGTTTTAAGTAAACATGTATGTACTTCCTACTCCGTAATCTATTCAACTTCTTATGTAGCACAACATTAATGGAGAAGAGTGGTTGGTTGGGTTTGAAATTAAAAATTTTATTTTTGTAAAACATTTATTATTCTTTGATTGAACCAACCAAACAAATGCAGTACATAAGCATGTAATTATTTGTTTAATACAACCTGTCTATCCTAGGCCTAGCTGAATAATTCAACGTTTTCAAATCCGGACTCAAACAGCTGATCCCATGAGCCCTCTCAAGTTGCACGATATTCTGACAGTTGTATTACGGGAAATATGAAGTGATGTGTATGACAGCTGATATAAATAAATCGCATGTTCTTGTAAATATAAAACAGTAGTATGCCCACGTTAACACGTACTAATACGGAGAGACCAAGCGTAATTTATCTTTGTATTAAACTAAATAAACTATTGTTTATTGAAGTCTAGCTGTTATTAAATGCAGAAGATAAGTAGGTCGATTATAATTCGATTGGTTAGATTATAAAGTAAGTAGGTAGATTTTACATTGCGTGGTTAGATTATAAAAAACGAGGGTAGATTGTAAAATAGGTGGGTGTATAACAAATTATGATGGTAATTACAAAAAAGTAAATTTGAATATTTTAAAGTAGATGGGTAAATTATAATTTACGTTTGTATGGTATAAAATAGGTAGGGCAGATTATAAATCGAGTGGTTAGATTATAAACTGGGTAAATTATAAAATATATCGGTAGGCTACAAAGTAGGAGGACATATTATAAAGTATATGGGTAGGTTATAAATTATTTGCGTAGGTTATAAAGAATGTTTTTTGGTTGTTGAAGTATGTTTGTACACTATAAAGTAAGTGGGTAGATTTTAAATTAGGTAGGTAGATTATAACGTATTATTCTCAACTAGCGAAAAAAGCCTCCCGAGGTCGGCTGAAAAATGTCCTAGGGCAAAATGAATCTCCAGAAATAGGTATCAATCTTATCATAAAAAAATAATAAAAATCCCATAATTTTCTTTACTTTAAAATAAAACGCACTAAATTCAGAAATAGGTATCGATAGAGTTTTAACATAAAACCAAATAAACTAAAAAGAGTCCTTATAAATAAACCGATGAAATGAAAATGACAATTCTTATTTTGTTCATAATAATTAAATTTACTTTCACTTAAAACAAACCGCACGAAAATCGGTTGCATAGATTACCAGAAATAGGTATCAATAGGATTTTAATCTAGAACCAAAACACCTCAAAAAGTGTCCTTATAAGTATTAGGATGAAGTACAAATTACTTTTCATAACTTTGTCATAATAAAGACAATATTCCATTTCATTTTGAATAAACACCACTAAAATTTGCCAGATAGATTTCCAGAAACAGTTATAAAATCAAAAGGGTTTTAACATAAAACCACCAAAACTCAAAAAGTGCAATTATAAATGTACTTATAAAATAAAAATGACATTTAATAATGTTTTTTATATTTATGACAACATGTTCTTTCATTTAAAACAAAACACATTAAAATCTAAAAGGTAGATCTCCAGAAATATATATCAATAGGGGTTTAACCTAAAAACTAAAATTTTAAAAACAGGCAGTCGTGGGTCTGCCGTCTGAAGTGAAAACATTTTAGCTTTATATACTTAACTTTATTTTCGAGTTATTAAGAAGTATTTTCAATCAATGTATTAATGTTGTAATGAGATCTTAAATAATTGCGGAGAGCGGCGGACCCTTAAATATTTGCGGAGATGGCAACAGAACCTTAAATAATTGCAGAGATGTGACGTAGCCTTAAAAAAAAGTTGTATCCGTGCGATGCAGATGATGGTGCCGCGAGTTCATTTTTCTCCATGCAAAAAGTGCCTAACGCGCATAATAAAGTTTTCACTAAAAAAAAACTAAAATCATATTAAAATAACGGTTTTAACCTAAAAACAAAAATCTCAAAAGTGCCCAATAATGGAAAGAATAAGATTTAATAATTTGTTTAAAATAATGAGATTTTCTTTCATTTAAAACCAACGACACGAAAATCGGACATGCAGAACTCCAGAAATATTTATCAATAAAAAAACTAAAATTATATTTATAACTATACCGATGAAATAAAATTGACATTTCATAATTGTTTGATAGTAATGACAAAATGTTCTGTCATTTAAAACAAGCAGTACTAAAATCGGCACGGTAGTTCTTCAGAAATAGCTATCAATAGGATTTTAACATAAAAGCCAAAAAACTCAAAAAGGGCCCTTTTAAATATGCCCATGAAATAAAATTGACATTTCATATTTTTTTTATAATAATGACAACATTTTCTGTCACTTAAAACAAACAGCACAAAAATCGGCACGGTAGATCTTCAGAAATAGCTGTCAATAGGATTTTAACATAAAAGCCGAAAAACTCAAAAAGGGCCCTTTTAAATATGCCCATGAACTATAGTTGACATTTCATAATTTTTGTATTATAATGACAACATTTTCTGTCATTTAAAACAAACAGCACTAAAATCGGCCCGGTAGATCTTCAGAAATAGCTATCAATAGGATTTTAACGTAAAAGCCAAAAAACTCAAAAAGGGCCCTTTTAAGTATGCCCATGAACTATAATTGACATTTCATAAAGTAGGTTACTATATTATAAAGTGTTAGTTAATAATAAAGTAGGTGGGTTTAAATTATTTAACAAATACTAAATACGGTAAGTTTGTATGCCAGCGTTCTAATAATAACAATCAATAATTTACCATCCCAACTCTCGGTTTTTGTATTAATACATTCTTAAGGAATTTAAAATATAAAAATGTAAATGTAATACAGAAATGTAAATTTATTTTTCTAAAATCCCTATATTTCAATCATATAGATAGAAAATTAATTTAGTTCTAGGGAAAATTGTTTTATAGTAGTAATCGTACAATATGTTAGACACCCTTAGATTTCTTTTTAGAGAGAGTTAATTTTAAATAATTTTACATTTATTACTGAAAATCTATACAAGTTACGACAAATATGTTTTTTTTTATGTTTACTGTTCCATATCCGATCTCCATTTTACTGTTCACCTCGCCATATTCCCTACGAACCCATTCACTACAATTCGAATTAAATTTCTAATGTTTAGTGGGCAACCTATGGTTTGTAAGAACTAAACAATTAAAATATTTTTTTTTTTTTTGTTAAAAGAAAACTTAAATTAAATCATCAGTTTACTTGCTCTGTTAAAAAATGCTTTGATAGTCATTTATAGAATTTGTTTAATGTAAGCAACGAACTTTATTAATCTATTTAAAAATAATACCAAATTGAGCTAATTGAACACAATTTTACTGAACATTTAGAGAATGTTGTCGTACTTTATTTGAATTGTTCAATTTAAAACTCAAAATTTTTTAATGGAATGATATAGCTGTAGCCCTTCCTTGAACAGCCCTTTGAATTAAAAATAATTCGGTAAAAAAAATTTCAAATCAAGTGTTTATAAGTTAACAATTAAGTGGTTATAAATCTAAACCAATTGTAAGTGTAATGAGCGAACAGGTCAGATGAATTCGGTGTTCTTTCTACAAAATAAACTTTTTTATGAACTTTAATTTGAAATATCGGAATCTTGAGGTTGCCATTACACATTCTGAAGGTTGATTTATGCGTGTGGAGGTTACAGTTTGTTTTAAATGCATTCCTCTTATGTACACATTAATAGAAATAGAACCTTGTAACAATAAATAACGCCTTAAAAATATTTTTTTCTTAAACTGATTATGCTCAATATAGGATGTGTATTTTGGTTCAATAATTTATATAGGTGTTGCAAATATACTGGAAAGTAGAAATACCTTGTGTTTAGCCTGTTGAATGGATTTACTAATGGTAAATAGATAAATATTCACAGGCTTCTTTATATAAATACGACATAATATAGGAAATAAATGTATTGTGTGTGGAACATGTTTGAAAAACTAACTAGTAATTATAAACTAATTATGAAACAGGTTAAAAATTTTAACATTTTAATTTTAAGAATATTCAGCTTAGAGATTTTAAATATACCCTGATTCAATAAGACCACCCATGCGCTATGTATAGCGATTGAACCAAATGAACTAGAGCCTTCGTTCTAACTAATAAACCTCTATTTACATCCTAGATAATTGAGTAAAAATGTTTTAAAATCTCAAAAATGCCTTAAAAGTACTTTTTTTTTGGGGTGGGGTCAATTTTGGAATTTTTTTGAAAGTATAGGTAGGTGGGGTGATACCTCATTTTATAGGCCTCTGTTCACTGATCATTTTTACTTATCTTATTGGGTATGTACAGAATGTTCCAAAACTTTCAAAAAGCAGTGTTTTTCAGTTAGTTTTATTGTTACCATAACATGGCCTACATAAACCAAATGTTTATCCTAGATTCATAATAAGATACCCTTTCCAAAAATGTGCTTAAGTTGCCCCTTACGCTAAAATTTAAAAAATACATATAATTTTAGAAAATAAAATAGATTAACAATCAAAAATTTCAAATAGTCGTGAAGTACCTCATTGAAAAGGTCTTGCAAAAACAAACAGTCTTTGTATTTATAGTTTGACATGATCTCTAACCGTTTGAAAATGACGCCTGGGAAACTTATGTTGTGCACAGGTGGTCTGTTTCACCGGTATATATATATTTTTTAAATCGTTCAGAAGAATTGTTTACACTCAAACTACAAAATACCAAAATTGCATTTACTTGTTTTATCGATCTAGAAGCTGGTTATAAAGCTAAACTACTTTTAACCACATTCAGAATTACTATTACCCTCAAATGATAATGCAAATATTCACACATAGAAATATCAATAATACCTTTTCCTTCACATTTTCGTTTCCCATATTGATAATAAAAAAGTATTATTCCTATTTGTTTTTACTGGCGCAAATATCGTCTATCTACTATGTGGCGTTCAATTTGTTTTGGGGATATAATTAAATCTCAGTTTATGAAATCGTTATTGTTTGACCAAAGCCCATAGCAAAACAAATATTAATAGAGAGCGCAGGAATTTATAAACTTTGCATTATAATGAAGCAAAGTAATGTAAACAAAGTGCGTTTATTAAAAAAATACCCTAAATATTCAACCTAAAGTTTGATAAAATTTTAGTAATGAAATTACATAAACAAATTAATAATTAAGGATTTTGTATTATTCATTATTAATGGGCCCATTGAAACCTGTAGCTATAATCAATAATTAAAAATTGATTTTAGAGGAAATTTTTGTTAGAAATACAACTTTCATGATTACTTGACCTGGTATTAATTATTCCTCCCTATATTTATCGCTCATTTATTACCTAGATTTTTTACAGTTTCACATGTTATAAAGTTTGTGAATAAATTGCCTAAAGTTAATATATGATATTTTTTTGAAAACTTGTTATCAGAAAAGAGGTTATTTGTTTTAATAAAATATAGTCAAAAACATAATTGAATTTTTACTACAATGCATACATTCTTTTGTTGAATGTAATATAAATTTCAAGCATTTATAACTTAGAAACTCTACTAGAAACTCATCTTGTCATTAACTATATTAAATTGTTACGCCAGTTGCATTCTAACAAAGACTTACACAAAGTGTTCGTGACGTATGAGGGCTGGACAAAGCGTTAATTATTTAATTTTTGTAACAGAAAAGTTAGTTGTGATAGAAGGCACGAGGCAACGCTGACAATACCAACTTTAAAGTTAATCTACAAACTTTTACAGACATCAAGGTATTTATATGTTTACGGATATTGCTAACTTTGTGAGAAGAACACGATATTTATTTGTTTGTATTGTCAATCCATTCTAAATTGTAGCTTCTTTTAGTTCATAATACCCTATTTTTATTTATATATTATTTCCTCGGTATGTCTTTTGTACATAACTAATACTGTTAATACAACTTCAATTCAGATTTGTTATATTTTAAAGAATATTATATTCTCTAATGGCAGCGGCGACTCGTAGCGATGCAAATACAAATGTATTATTGCATACTCCGATATTTTCACTGTATTGATTAGGACTGAGTCACTATTATCGGGGTAGATTTTTTTAGCGCAGCGGTGACCTATACAAATGTAGTTCACAGATCGAAATTGACACGCAATAATTGGAATTACGGAGTGTGTTGTAGTTTCACCACTAATGTTTAAATAATCAATAATCGAAATTTTAAATAAATTTCGATAAAGCCAACACAGAAAACAATATAGTATGTTACACCAGATGTTTAAATTATAATACAGTAGGCTATTTTCGTGATTGCTTTTACCCAACCCCGAAAAACTGTTGGATGTGAATAATTTATTACCTGATTATACATTTGCCAAATTTATTGCTATGGTAATAATGTAAATACTTTCAAGAAACATGTTTTGGTTCATTATAGGCCTAACATAAAATTGTGTTAGTTTTTTATATAAATAGTTTATTTTATGTATCATATATGTAACAGCTGCCAAACAAAATATAATGATTATAATGTAAACAAAGTATACGTATATTGAATTAAAATACAGTGAGCCTTGTCGTTGACATTTTGTTTGGGTTTGCTTTTATTTTGTTAACCTAATCTTAAAAAACCTGTTGGGAAGAACGATTGACTGATTATACATTTTCTCCAAGTATGTAACAACCAATGTTTAAATTGAATTATAATGCAGTGAGCATTTTCGTTAATTTTTTTTTGTGCTTGTTTGTAGTTTGTCAATATAACTTAAAAAAGCTGTTGGTAGAAGAATAATAAACTGATTGTAAATTTACCAAGTAAAGTTGCTATGGTAACGAATGTAAACAAACATGTGTTTCTAAGCTTTTGAACCGAACAGTAAGCTGTTTTATCTGAACAATAAATGTTCACTATGTTTTACTTTATTAAAATAAAAATCATTTCTTACTGTGCATTTATGATCCCATAAGAATATACTTTTAAATTTGCTTGTACGTGTATTTGAAGTAGTTTTTGCTCTACATTGATTCTATGAAAGTCTATGTTCTTTGTTCATTTATTCAGCCAGTCATGAAAAAGCCGCATCATTTGAAATAATTGGCCTTATATTGACTTAGTTGTTAGTGGTAATACTTACTTTATAAATAAGACTGCCATTGACATGACTTAATCAATATAATGCACGAGTGCTGGTATTTAGAAAGAGAGGGGGAGGGTAGAAAGAGGGGAGAGAGAAAGAGAAATTGTGGGCCACTTTGTTAAGTTTTAAAATATAGGAAATACACAAAATATTAATTGGCTTACCTTCCATATTTTCCGTATTTTTAAATTATAAGAACGGCATTCTCTTAAAGAATTTCATTCTTTCAAAAACATATTTCAAATAAAAATTTGTTTACAATAAATTATCTTCCTTCAAAGTATATTTAAAATAAAATAACTTTGCAATCAATCATATTCCTTCAAAAGGAAATATGAAATAAAAGTAGCTTTACAATCAATATAACTTCTGAGATAGATTACAAATAAAAATAAATTTACAATCAATTAACATTAATCTAAAGCAAATTTCATAAAAAAATACTTTTAAAATAAGTAATTTTTATTTAAAAACAAATTTCAAATAACAATAACTTTTATAATCAAACATCTATCTTCAAAAGTAAATTAAAAATGACTTTACAATCAATCATATTCCTTCAGAAACAAATTTGAAACAAAATTTCAAATAAAAATTGATTTTTTAATCAAGCATCTATCTTCAAATACAAATGTAAAATAAATATAACTTTACAATCAATCATATCCCTTCAGAAACAAATTTGAAACAAAATTTCAAATAAAAATTGATTTTTTAATCAAGCATCTATCTTCAAATACAAACGTAAAATAAAAATAAATTTACAATCAATTATATCCCTTCAAAGAGCATATTTGAAACAAAATTTCAAATAAAAATTACTTTTATAATCAACCATCTATCTTCAAAAACAAACGTAAAATAAAAATAACTTTACAATCAATCATATTCCTTTAAAAGCAAACAAAATTACTTTCATAATGAAGCATCTTTCTTCAAAAACCAGGCTCAAATTCAAATAACTGTGCAATCAATCATCTACATTCAAGAACAAATTTTAAATATAAATAACTTTAAAAGTCATCTACCTTTATGATCGCTGATATCAAATGATAAGCTTACCATTAATGTGAACATATGGTAAAACATATACGTTTGATGGTAAAACACAGAAAGAGTATGATTCTTTATCATTATCACAAGAACAAACAGTTTTCCGTTCTAAACCAATGTAAAAATATAAACCTACTTATTATTATTGTATGCAACCTTAAAACGCATAGTTACATTCAACAAATTCGAAAATTGTCTTGTTACAACCAAGGGAATTGTTTGCTACATTACGACAAAACATTTTATACATCTATAAAGTTAACCTAGTTTGTGTTGGGTTTTTTACCCTACAGATGGATAAAATGGGTCCTTTGGGAATTTATGTAATGAAACTCGATCGTAATGTAAAACCACACATCACACACAATTCATGTCAAGGGTCCCTGGAAGTCGATAACTTTTGATTTTAACTAAATATTTCTGAGGAGAATTTAAATTTTGAATTTGTTTGTACTTTTGTAACAACATTACAATTTAAATCCATAATTTAGTAAAAGTAATTATTTATTTGGATAGTTTAGGTATTTTTCACATTGTATTTTGTTATAACTAAGTTTTGACCAACACGAACAAAGCAACTGTAACTGCAAACAATCAGAATAAACTTTAGCATATGATTTAGTTTAATAATTTTCAAAAAGAGCCTTATGTGCAATCAAGACACACGGCAAAAACACACGGAATTGGGGATTTTTGGTTTCAAATGGGTTAAAAATCTCAGGCAAATTATTTTATAATAATCTTATTTACGCATTTTATTTAGAATGATGTAAACTATTGAGTTGCGCAAAAGGGAAGGTAGTACGCAACAAGAGAAAACTGGAAGAGGAGAAGTACCATATCCATTACATACCAACTTACAGATAATCAAGTACAAAAATCAAGAAGGGAAATGGCTGGCAACTTCAATTATCTCAACCTTGTTCTGCAGTGAACTCGTTAGGAAAGAACCATACAAATACTTTATCTTCACCACTGGTCACTCACTATGGTAATCAAATTAATATCGAAATGGACAAAAATAGGTCTATCTAAAATTCTAGACTTAATTATATGTCTTAGTAAAATCTATTAATATTGACTATTTTATCCTCTTCAACGATCAGTACGTGTATTTTTCCTAATACTATGCTAATATTATTTAATTTAATTTAAAATTTCATATTTTAAGCAGCCAAAATTGTTTTGTCTCTAAACATAAATATTTTTGTACACAGTCGTCATTTAAAAGACTTTTATTTAATGATGTCAAAACTATTTTTTCTTCCGAATTTGTGATAATCGAGTTTTTTAAGATATTGTACCAGTTTCATTTGTAATTGTTTTTAAAGAATTTCCATAGGAAATGGAGCTATATGTGAAATATAATGTCGGAAGTGGACATTGAGCGCCGATCACGGTCCCCAGAACACGTCTCGGGGAGTAATTAAAATTTGTATTTATATTAGTATGTATTTATGTGTTCACACTATAGCTGCCGCATTTTAGTACATTTTTGCTTCGAATGTAGTACACACTTTGGTTTTCAAAGTCGCTCGTTAGGAAAAACATTAAAAAAAACGAAATCACTTATTTTGACCAGAAGTATTTTCTAAAAATATTTTTCATACTAGAATGAAATTGTTTTGGGGTTTATCTAAAACAATAATTACTAATAAAGGTTTTAAATGTTTTTGTTTACACTGACTTAAAGAGCATCTAGTTGCACAAAACTTAAGAAGACTGAGGTGCAA
>JAGFPH010027053.1:0-10177 GCA_018207615.1 Philaenus spumarius | reverse complement strand
TCTGGCGCGGGAAGCTGTACTGCTATAATCCCCGTAAGGCTGAATGTAACGGAGATGACAGAATTTATGGTTGGGCATCACGGGAACAGGCGGGTGGGGGCCTGTTTCACCCCTTCGGGGGTTTACATATCCCGTACCATATGATTACCCGTCAGTTGAACGATGGATGTGTGATGAGCTATTGATGGTGAAAAATACTAAGAAGGGTCACGGGGACTGTAAAGGGTCAAGAAGGGTTTCAGTAAGATGTAAAAGTCAATGGTGGTTCATTATGTACACTTATAAGATAACTAGACCTTTCTATTAATTTATGGTAAACATACAAGTGATTCAACAATCTCTATCAATTGACCTTTCTCTTAAATTTATTTTAAAGTTTTTTTTTTATTCAAAATTTCTTATTTCCTTCAAATCTCCTTGCTATTTTAAGGCTGACGAAACGATTTTTGTTTATCTCGGTAAAAGACCTTTTACCACACACACAGACTGACAATAGTTTCCAAAAATATCACGGCTTATTAAATGACAAAATGAACAAGCATATAGAAATTTCCGTGTCATACACGCATCATACTGACAGTATTCACTTTCTTGAAAAATGCCCTCAGAAGCTATTCTTCTGACATCCATTATCAGGTGTAGCGAACATATAGCTACCCAATGGGGTGTGTAGGCTCTTTCTGATGATTAAGGAAGCTCTACCTGTCAAAGGAGAGAGGCTTTTTTCTGATGATTGAGGATGTTGCCCGTCAAACAGAAACAACGATGTTCCAACCGTACCTCCTGGGTAGCAATGGAAAGCGGTCGAATCCCATCTATCTCATTAGAGATGTAAAGTAGTACTTTCCTGTATTCTAAAACATCTATTCACAATGACAAGAATACTGCAATAACTCAATGTTAGCGACTAAACGCTAACTGATGAAAACACAATAATAGCACGACGAGAACACGACCAACAAACACAATAACACCTTAGCATGACGAAAAATTGACAACTCCCCATTAGTACGAAGGAAACACGATGACAACATCTTAGTGCTAGGCATTCATCACAAATCCCCTCCTAAAGTTTAGGATGCTTACCTTTACACAGTTAAGGTCCTAGGCTATACTAAGTATTTTTCTGTACACTACAACAGTTATACAATGTATTTTACATCCTATAACAGTCGAAAGTCGTATCAATATGGCACTGTCATCTGAGGTTAAGACAGGTTATTTAGATAGCGTTGGTGAGAATGATAGGTTACGTCATAATTTTAGAACACCTTCTATGTAGCAATTAAGTGTTACACACGCCTAAATCTAATAACTTAATATTTGTGTTTAGACTGGACCAACGTTAATATGTTTATTGTGTAGGTTAGGCACATTGGTCTTTGCTAATGAGTTATGTTCGCTATTTATGTTAATTATCATGTTAATATTTGTTGTTTGGGCTTGGCTAGTTAACAATATAGGCCGACTAGGTTTCGTAGAAACTTACTACGTTGTACAACATTACGTCTTAGGTTAGTTTACGGCATAGACTCCTATAAAAACAATTGCTGTTGTGGTTTTTAGGTTAGAAAAATATAGGTCGATTATTTTTCGTAGAAGCTTACTACGTTGTATAACAATACGTCTTAGATTAGTAGCGGCATAGACTCCTATAAAAACAATTGCTATTGTGGTTTTTAGCTTAGAATAATATAGATCAATTATTTTTCGTAGACACTTACTACGTTGCATAACATTACGTCTTAGGTTAGTTTACGATATAGACTCCTATAAAAACAAGGCCTGTCCATGTTAGTAGAAGCATAGGTTTCCACGTTAAGGTTTGCGGCTTTGGTAGGGTTAACAATAAAGGTATCTTGGTTATTGTTTGCTGATTAGGCATGGTTAATTATTAACAACATAGCTTCGTGCTAAAATAATGTTATGTTTACAGGTCGGTTACCCTCAGTTATGTTTGGGTGTTTCTACTGGTAGATCGTCATAATACCTTTCTCTATAAGTTACTTGTACATAATACTTTATAGCGAGCCAAATCAATCCTTGTTCGTCCATACCGTGTGTTATATGTTTTTACTATACACTATAACAATTTTAGGCTTAAGTTTTGTTAAGTTATATTACGAAAGTTCGTTTTGGAACACCCTGTATAGGCTGCGACAAGATGGCTGCGATCAACGGATTTTAAATTTAGCAACGTCGTTTAACAATGCACATACAAATTTTTCCGATCACCCTGTCGTTTTGGAACACCCTGTATAGGCTGCGACAAGATGGCAAACTAAGTGGCAACGGTTTATAAATTTAACACCGTCGTTTAACAACGCATATACACTTCTTTTCGATCTCCTAATCGTTTTGGAACATCCTGTATAGACCGCTACGAGATGACGAACTAGATGTCTACGGATTATAAATTTAGCACAGTCGTTTAACATCGAGGATACAATGCATATACGTTATTTTCCGATCACACAGACGCTTTGGAACATTCTGTAGGAGGCTGCAAAAATGGTTGGCTGTAAGGATACCATGCGTATACGTATTTTACCCTATCACCCTGACTCGCAGGCGATCAAGATGACGGTGGGTTACAATGCATATGAAACATTTACAAACAGAATAGGGTAAGGAATTTTTCAATGCGTACATTTTTATTCAAATTATTACTCTATGCCCAATTTTTTAACGCATATACTTATTTTTCCGATCACCCATGATCGTGCAACTGTCTGCTCATAACGCATCGTTATATACAAAGTATTACCCTTAGCCCAAAATGTTTTATACATGATTTATCTATAACGCACTGTTATATACACATTTTTATACACATTATTACTCCCAAATTTTAAATGTGCCCAAATATTACAACACTGGGATCTGCTATGTTTATATACTCAACCTTAATACAAGTAAACTAGAAATCTCGTCGTGGGCCAAACGTCAAAGGCAGTTCTCTCGCCGAACTCGCTAGGTTCGAATCACCGTTCTGGACTAACTTCAAAATAAAAACTAATAATATGAATAAATAGTGGTCACGTGACTTCGGGTTGGGTTCAGAGTGAGGGGTATGGCGGTAACAACACATTCCGATCACCCAGACGTTTTGAAACACCCTGTATAGGCTGTGACAAGATGACAAAATAGGTGGCGACTGATTGTAAATTTAACGCAGTCGTTTAACAATGTACATACACATCTTTCCGATCACAAAGGCGTTTTGGAAGACCCTATATAGGTTGCGACAAAGATAGCGAACTAGGTGGCAACGAATTTTAAATTTAGCAACGTCATTTAACAATGCACATACAAATTTTTCCGATCACCCTGTCGTTTTGGAACACCCTGTATAGGCCGCAACAAGATGACGAACTAACTGACGACGGGTTTTAAATTTAGCAACATCGTTTAACAATGCACGTACAATTTGGCCCTGTATAGACTGCGACAAGATGACGAACTAGGTGGCGACTGATTGTAAATTTAACGCCGCCGTTTAACAATGCACATACAAATTTTTCCTATCACAAAGGCATTTTGGAACACCCTTTATAATCACAGACAAGATGGCGAACTAGCTTGCGACGGATTGTAAATTTAACGCCGTCGCTTAACAATGCACATACAAATTTTTCCGATCACCCGATCGTTTTGGAACACCCTGTATAGGTTGTGATATATCACAAAGATGGCGAACTAGGTGACGACAGATTATAAAAGTAGCGACGTCGTTTAACATCGAGGATACACATCTTTCCGATCACCAGGGCGTTTTTGGAGCACCCTGTACATATAGGAGATGTCCGACAAAGGTGACGACGCACAACAACGACGCTTCCACAAAGATGACGACGCACAACAACGACGCTTTCCATATCCAACAAAGATGACGACACAAAACAACGACGCTCCCGTCAAAGACGGACATTCAATTTTATAATTATTACAAAAATGGCTGCCAAAATGGCGGAAACAAAATGGCGGAGAGGTAAAAAACCCACCACCACCCCCACACCCAGGGTCACGTGACCAAATTCGACTCTCTGATTGGCTAAATCGTAGTCCCATAAGAGCCCATGTTGGGCCTCAAGTATGGCCATGACTACTGACAAGTATTAAAAGTAATTATTATATTCAATCTATATGTGAGTTTAAAGAATAGACAGTTTATGCAATGACTTTAAGACGCGGAAAGTATAGGCTACGAGTTTCGAGACGCATTTAGAAAAGCAACGTCTACACCAGTCTAGACGAGATAAGAAGCGAACACCTGCAAGCTATTTCCTGGAAAAAAGGTCTACGTGCTTTTCAACATCAAAGATCCAGAAAGAACGCATAGCTAGTATCCAAAAGATCTGCAACTGTAAACATCTGTGTCGTCAGACGTTTCTGAGCGGTGGAGAGAAAGACGCTAACGTCACTTGTCAACTAGAGTCCAAGCGGTGAGCATGCTTGAAGTGTTGCGCGCTGCGCATTAATAAAAAGTTTAAATATGTAACATTTATTGTTCATCAAGTCGTAAAGGGTGTTCTTTGTGAGTTATTGAAGAACTGATTTGAATTTTTACGAGAACTAATAACTATCATCGACAATGGTGTGCACTACGATCGGCGAACTTTTCAAGTTTCTTAAATAAATAATGTGAAAGTAATTCGAACATGAACTAGCTACGAAAGTGTTGGCGCATGCGAGTGGGGTTTTATTTTTATTTTTAAATTAATTAGTTTATGTGTCTGCCTTTTACGTAAGTATTAAATATCTATATGTACCATATATTTTTTTTTAATTTAAATTGATTTATGTTATTTTTTTGGCTACATTTTTAGTCAAAGTGATTTATAAGATTGTAAAAATTCTTTTTGTAACTCGATATGATAAAGAAAACAACATGCAGTTCTAAAGCGGCCAATAAAAAAATCAGTTGTTATGTGAACCATTATAGTTTAATTTCACTATCCTATATTCCAGCGAGTACTTGTTCAGGAACTCCACGATCCTGAGTTGTAAGTTGTAAAAAGACAACAGGTAAAGAAAACTAGTATAGGCTTAACCTAAAAACAATTTTTTATTAATTATTTTTAACAAGTTATATTAAATTCATTTTTCATTTTACATTTTTATATTTTTATAACGCCTAACGTTATAAAATGGCGCCCGAACTTGGGACCTGAAATAACGGAAGCTGGAATTGGATTTTGAGGTTGAATTGGATGGTGAAACATAGCAACTGATTTTTGTTTGAAATAAATTGAAAAAAATAATATTGCGATTTTGTTTAAACAAATTAAGGGAAAGTATATTTTATTAAAATGGATAATACAGAAAAATTTAATGACTCAGGTTTGGCACTGGATCAGTCAATAGAAAATGAGGTTAAGAAAGATGATACAAGCCTAGACTTAGAAAATGTTGATAATAAAGTAGATTCCGTTGTAGGTGTAAAATCTGAAATGGATATTAATGTAATGTTTAGTTTTATAAAAGATCAATTCATGCAAAATAAACAAGAATTTAAGGAACTTAAAGAAAGTAATGACAAAGTGAATTTTAAGTTGGATCAAAATAAACAAGAATTTAAGGAACTTAAAGAAAGTAATGACAATTTGAATTTAAAATTGGATCAAAATAAACGAGAATTTCAAGAAAATTTTGATAGTTTAGATTTAAAATTTAAAGAGATTAAAAATAGTTTTAACAACTTTGAACAAAATTTTGAGATTTTAAATAAAAAATTTGAGAATTCATGTGTAGAAACAGAAAAGAAATTTGAGAAAATTTCAAAGGAAGTTGAAAGTAATTTTAAAGTGATAGAAAGCAAAATTATTGAAACAAATGTACAAGTTGAAAGTAAACTTACGCAAATGAATGAGAAGGTAGATGATGAATTGGTAAAAGTAAATAATGAAATTAAACAGGTTAATAATAATGCTAAACATTTTGAAAATAAGATAAATGTAGAGTTAAAAGATGTAAAACAAAATTTTGATGAGTTAAAAAATGATTTTGAGGTTAGGTTAGATGCTAAATCTGTAGTTATGGTAGGTGATTATAAAAGTGAAACTGTAATTCCAGAATTTTTCAATGAAAAGAGGGAACCACATCCTAAAACTTTTATAAATGCTTTAGAGATATTTAACCAATATAGAGAAGATAGATGGGAATTAAAATTAGCGTTAATGCGTAAATATTTCAAAGATGAGTCTGCAATTTGGTTTGATGTACACAATAAAGAATGGCATAGTTTTATAGAGTTTAGAACAGTATTTTTAAATAGATTTTGGTCGCAAGATAAACAGGAGAACTTAAGAGTGAAGATTATGTTAGGAAAACCTTATGTAGGTCAGTTAAGAGAAGTACACAACTATGCTATCATTTTCACAGTTTTTGGATCCTCCTATGCCAATGGAGACTTTCACAAGACATATCGTTAAATAACTTCCAAATGATTTAAGATTGGTAATTTTAGCGGCAATGCCTGAGAATCTAAATAAGTTGGAAAAAATAATTATGGACTGGCAAGAGAGTCAGAAGTATGTAAATAAGGGAAATCATAGTAATGGTTTAGAATACAATAAAAATAGGCCATTTTTTGAAAATAGAAATAGAAACTTTAATGAAAAAAGACCAATGTATGATCAGAACAGACATCCAAATTTTGGAAATAATAGAGAACCATATGTACCTAGATATAACAATAATAATAACAATAGTCAGGGCAGATTTCAGAATAGGCCACCTAATAGAGAGGCACCCATGACAGATAGAGAAATGAACAGTCAGGTTAGGCAGGATAGTAGACAGAACGAGACAGTACAACAGAGGGGAAACGAGAGGAGACAATAGTGCGATCGGCTGGCATCGTGTTGTCTAAAGAGAATAGGTCGAAAATGAATAGTAGTAATGTAGATCTAGAAAGTCAAGATATGTTAATAGATGAAAGTAAATTTACAGACATTAAGTCACAGCCTATAAAAGGAGAAATAATTGAAGTAGAGATAAAAGTTTTGAATAAACCATTTAAATGTATGTAGATTCAGGGTCAGAGATTACTGTGATTAATGAAAATGTGTTTAAAGAATTGTTAGATTTGAGTGATGGTAAAATTATGCAGTTGCCAGTGGCAAATTTGTTGATAATGGGCGTGACTGGTGTTCGAAGCAAAAGAGTGTCAAAACAAATTTGTTTAGAAGTAGAAATTGGAAATTAGGTTATACTAATGAATTTTTTAGTAGTAACAGGTTTGAATTTGGATTTTATAATGGGTTGTGATTTTTTGGGAAATAGTAAGGCAAAGATTGATTTTGAAAATAAAATGATTAATTTTAAATTGGACAATGTTGAAGTAACTACAAAATTCATTAGTAGAAGTAAAGATGTGTATAGGCCTATGTGTAGTTTAAAGATATGTAAAGAAAGTGAAGTAATTGTTCATGATGAAGGTGAAGAACTAAATGAGGTTAAATGTCAATTGGAAAGTACAGTCTGTTCTTTTTATAATGTGTTAATGCAAGAAGAAACTGAAGTAAATAGTAATGAATTAAAATGGGAAGAGATAATGGGAAGTGTTTTAGAAAGTGCAAATTTAGAAAGTGGGTATCATAGGGAGAAATTAAAAGTAATTTTGAATCATTATAGGGATATTTTTCAGATAAACCAGGGAAGATTTTAAATTTTAAAGCCAAGTTAAATATTGATAAAAGTGTACAATTTGTAAATAAGTCATATGCAGTACCTCATTCAAAAAGAGAGGCTGTAAACCAAGAGTTAGAACGAATGATAGAAAATGAAATAATAGAAAATTCAAATAGTCCATATTCAAATCCGTTAGTATGTGTAATTAAGAAAGATGGTTCTGTACGTTTATGCTTGGATGCTAGACAAGCAAATAAATTAATCATTCCTGATAGAGAGGCGCCTGAAAATATTGACGATTTGCTTCAAAGATTTGAGGGGGTTAAATATATAACGAGTATAGATTTAGTTAGTGGGTTTTGGCAGGTTGAGTTGGACGAAGAGTCCAGAAAATATGTTGCATTTACTTTTAATGGGAGAAATTTGCAATTTAAACGATTACCATTTGGGTTAAATGTAAGCACGTCAATATTTAAAAAAGGTTTATCTCATGTCATGGGTATGGAAGTTTCATCCTTCACAGTTGTTTATGTTGATGACATCTGCATAGCGTCGAGAACATTTGATGAGCACATTGAGCATTTGGCTAGACTTATTGATAGATTGAGAAAATACAATGTGACTATAAAATTAAGTAAGTCATATTTTTGTAAAAGGGAAATAAATTTTTTGGGGTACATAATTTCAGATTTAGGTATAAGGGCAGATAAAAGTAAAATTAAAATAATAGAGTCTTTTCCAGAGCCAAGAAATTTGAAACAATTTCAAAGTTTTTGGGTCTCTGTAACTATTACAGGGAGTTTCGAAAACATTATGCAGAATTAACGTCACAATTTAAACATATGCTAGGAAATAGTAAAATAGGTAAACAGTGGATATGGGGCGAAAAAGAAAGAAATGTTTTTAATGAAATTAAGAGAGAATATTTTTAATGTGTAGTGTTAAAACATCCTGAATTTAGTAAACCATTTTTTATGAACACAGATGCATCAGATTTCCCACTTGGTGCAGTATTGTATCAATTAGATGAAGATAATAATCATAAGGTAATAGCATTCGCAAGTAGAAGCCTACAGGATTTTGAATTGAGATATACAATTACCGAAAAAGAGTTGCTTAGCATAATTTTTGCCTGTAAAAAATTCATAAATTACATATTAGGAAATAAAATAATTGTAAAGTCTGATCATAAAGCCTTGATGTTTTTAAAAAATTGTAAGTTAAGAGGGGGCAAAACCCAGAAAATACGTGGCGTAAAACATGCTCCACGCGGGAGCAAATAACGTTGCCATTTTTCATTTTAAAATTTTCAAACAAAAACCCTACAGTAAAAGAATTAAGTAAAATCTTTTGCTTTTTAAAATATAAAAAATTTCATCTCCTTTCCTTCTACATAGTGCTAAAATAACAGATTTTACGGCAAATTACCGTTCAATTTGTACTAAAACTATTTATTTGATCAAAATTTTACAAAGCAATTCGAAAAGAACAGTATTTCATCATTTGAATAAAATTTATTTTGAACCGAATAAAGTGCATTTGTCAACGTTATATGTATCCGCGTAAAGGCTTACATTACCAAAACTACGCTGAAACGAGCTACCCCTGGTTGAGAAATATTGAACCATGTCAGCGCGGAAGGATACTTCGGCCATTCATAAAATAGGTTCACCACACAAGTTTGACCTATCTCAGCTGTTATTTATATCGTTTGTCATTTGTTTTACTCACATACCGTTTCTCCGACATTTGTTTCTCAAATTCATAAAATATATTTTGTTTTATTCTTGCAGGTCAAAATACCATATTTTATTTGTATTAAACGAAAATCTCTGTTAACTTCCTTGATACAGTCGTCATACTTCGTTATAGTATTGGCGGAGTATAATTCCTGGAATTTGTGTGTACATTGTTTATACATCGCTAGGTCTATCATTTTACAAGGGAAACTAATAAATTTGGCCAGTTGAACATTGACGGGACGGTTTTGATACCTACATTTGATACGATATTTGGTATCGATTCAATATCGAAATAATATATTGATACCCCAATAATATCGAAACATTAATAACGATATTGAAGTTATCGGTATCGGAAGTATCGAATAAACTTACCATTCGCATACCAGTTCTTCATTTAGCCTGAAGTGGTAAATAAATATTAATTACATATGAAATGTTCAAATACATGAAATATTGTGTTTTTCAGCTGTAAGATATACCACAAAAACTTAAAAATTGTACTTTATTATTGAGAATTAATTACAAAACAATATCAATTCTGCAGATGGAGATGTTTGTATATAGCATCAATAGTAAATAATATTGTAGACTGACGCAAGCACTACACATAAATCACAAGGATCAAAAGGCAGTTCTACAGGGGTTACTCGTAATATTTCCAGTGCCGGAACGCTGCCGGAACTGATCGGAAGTGACCGAAATGCGGACAATTCTTGAAACTTTCCCTTCTAAAACTCATACTTTACGTACCTTTGGTGAGTTTAAGGGTGCAGATAATTATGCTTACTTTTATAAGA
>JAGFPH010027052.1:0-10178 GCA_018207615.1 Philaenus spumarius | reverse complement strand
TGAGTTCCAAGCATTTATTCGACTGGTAGTGTACAACCTAATAATGACTCGTAAATAGTCGAAACAGGTCATGCGAAAAGCAATAATAATAATTATATAGGTGCAAAAATGTACATTAATCCAATATATTTATTATAGTAAGTATATATTTATATACATATATACAGTTTAGTTGTATAAAATATTTTTAGTTATCAGTACTTTAGATTTATATCTGTCTGATGATGGTAACTTGTTTACCGAAATGTACATAAGGAAACTATAATAAAGTACTCAATACATTTTTACCAGTTTATGTTTGTGTTATGAACTGAACTTGTGGTTAAGGATCTAGCGTTTAAAATAATAATATTGTAGTAATATTTTATTTCATCTCTTTGATTTCCATACTACCTTTCTACCTTTGTTTCTTCTTGATATATTGATTCGTTTTTATTCAAATATGTTTATTAATTTAATGCATTGTTAGATTTAATTCATGTTTGTTTGCTAGTTTCATATAATATTTTTTTATACTTGTTTAAGTAAATAGGAGAGCTAAAGTTGGTACAAGGTGTAAGATTTAAAAACAAATTATACAACATACTATTCTAAAATTTTGTAGATGATGACTGTTGGTTATAGATTAAATTTTACAATAACATTATCATATTGTTGGAGCTTTTCCATTAGTTGTTATATTTTTATTTGTAATTCATATTTTATTTTAAGGCAAACATTTATGTGTAATTATAAATACCAAGGCTTTAAAAAAAAAATGTTTTCACAATATCCCAATCCAATCTCTCTCTCACACTTTTTATTCTTTCTCTTTTCCCCCTCTTTATAATATGTTCACTTGAACTCAGAAACCAACGTTGGTATTAAATAAATGTTTCTAATTAAATTTCACTAATTCTAAAAAAAATCCAAATTTAAACCTGCTTCAAATGATGATGATTTAAATCGACAAAAGTCTGTTTCAAATGTACCTTTACATTTTAGATGGCATTAAAGGATGACTATCGTGTTTTGAATAAATAATGTTAAAAGCAACATATGCTAATGCGTATTTCACGAGAATGATCCACTTAAGTGGAATTGAATATTTCATTGGACGAAAGGACGAGCTTATATTAAAGATAACGTCAGGATGCAACTTACTTATTTTTATTCCATAGTCTGAATATCCCTTAATAAACCTTTGATATAAAATATATTCATTTGTATATATATATAACTAGGACTATAAGTGCTTTACATTAAATTTCACATTCAATTATAAGTCTCATTGGGCACAGAATATTTCTCATTGAATATATTTCAAGGTATTTTACCATTTAGTTTGTCTAATAAGTTTGCTTACTCAACAATACATTTGTGCATCAAAAACCAATACAAATATCACTCTACGTTAATTATTTGTTTTAATAATATAATATTTGTATGTTTAACGAAGATTTCACGTGAACTACCGAGCTACCGTACGCACGTAACTCAAAAATGTAGAAACGTGTATAAGTGTGTGTAGTGTTTTATGTGTTTTTAACGTAAATGTTTTAATGTTTTGACGACCTCTAAGGAGATAATAACTGAGGATGGAGTTTCGGCTCCGAAACGCGTATTGATTACAATACAACAGAAGTCACAAGACGGAGCAAATTAAGGTAATTTATAATTACACTTTAATTGTTTTATAATTTATTTTACAACCAAGACAACTGAGGTCTGTTGAGTTAAATTCAACAACGTTGATACATCTTAGTAATCTTTATTTATTGGTGCATACTGTGAAATAATGTATTTTACGTTAAATTCTGAGAATTGTATAACTTACTACACTCGATTCCAAGTTCACCGTGCATTTCAGAACCCCCATAAGACATGTTAACCAAACGACAGCTCAGCGACACTAACCAACTAAAAAACATCAACTCCCATTTCTCATAATCCTGGTTATTTTCTCTACCCGAATATATATAAAAGTTTTATTTTTGGTACTGTTTTAAAATTAATTGATTTGGTACAATAGCAATTATATTGGCTAGACTGTAGAATGGGCGTATCTTGATCTTTGGTCGACCGACAGTTCTCTTCATGTAAAATTGTCAACAATTTAAGTTGTACAATTGTATTGAACCGACAATGATAGGTTGCGCATCTAAGTTTATGTCAAGCGCGGTATCGTGTTTATGTGTTGTTGTGATATGTAAGTGTGTATGTGTGTATATGTTTTATTTATTTTAATGTGCGACGATCTCTTTGGAGTGAATATAACTTGATAATGGAGTTTCGGCTCCGAAACATGTCGTAAGGAATACACTACTAGAAGTCACGTGACGGACCTAACAAGGTAATATTATTATGATTTATATAATTCTGAGATTATTTATAACACAAAAATTATATTTTTTTAAATTGATTTCATTAATATATACCGATAATCATGACAGCATAACATTTTTGAAGGGGTATGGCAACAATGAACTAGAAAGTCCAACTGGTTTTTACTAAAACTAATGTTTTAATAAATAGTAGTTATATAAAATAACAAATACCATTTATTATATACAAATGATATTTAAACTAAACCGTTTAACAACCTGATGAACACGACTTTAACAATTTTAATTCAATATTACCTGTTTTTCTGTCAAGTGATCCACTAGTATTGTAAACACTACCGTGGTTTCGAACGTATCAATCGTCCATCTTCTGGTGTGAAAAATTGTTAACATGAGGTCGTCAAACATTTAAAAAATTGTTACAACACATTGAAATTACAACACATACACAAAAAACCAGCAAACAACGTACTCCATTTATTTTGTAGTTGTCCGCACGGGTACTGGGTCATACAAGAAAGAAAACCATTGGCATTTCGATTACTTGAGTTAAGGGGTAACATATTTCGTATCCAATATTTTCGTAGTAAAATGTACTCATCGATGTGAAATTAAATGGATTTCTAAGTAACAAACCAGCTGAACACGTTATTGTTGGTACAAATCTGCATGCATGTAAGCCTAAATGTGAAACAGACCATTTGGAAGCTCGCTATGCGTTTTTGGGCCAGGGAACTGGGGCCTGAAATCGTTTTTGAATTGCGGTTAATGGTAAGCTTCAACATCTACATTCTACCTTTCATTCATTTATTTATATCTGAGAGCGAAGATGCAAGTACCTGCCAGTACTTTATATTTGATTAACATAAATTAGTAGCGGACTAGGCATTTGTAAAATAACAACAAAATTACAAAATAAATACTCTACCGTTTTGAATAGCAGATTAAGTTATTGATATATAATATTATGGTTGTTTTATAACGGACGGTGCTCATCAGGGATGTAGTGGATCACCTTTCGGAGGTCTTGAAGATTTTCCTTTTTGATCGGAACTTTACCCATGGGATGGGAGTTTCTGGGAGCTGAACTAGGTCGGTTTTTTCAATTTAAAAGTTTTCTTCACTGGGTTAAACAAATAAAAGTAGTGTTAAAACCCTCTAAGGATGATGACCATGCCATCGAAATGTACATAAGAGTAACGTATTAAACATAACTTACAATTTAGTTCTTTAGTTATTGTTTTTGTTCCTTGTTTTTTTGGTTCGGGGTTTTTATTTCAATCAGTGTTCACTGGGTTGTCAATGAATAGTGACGTTACAACATACCCAACAGTTGTTTTTTTAAGTGTCTGCATTGGCTGATTTTGAATTTTTCTTTCTTGTTTTCAATGCTTGAATTCAGTTTGGTGGAATATTGAAGCCACCATTTCTTAAAATCTAAAATTGAGTCACATTTAACTGGCTCAACTTGGAAAGGAGGGTCACTCTTCTTTGTATTTTGGATCATTGACTTGTATTCCTTAGGCGAATAGACACGGTAATGCACTTGAACTTCTCGTTTCAAGGTTCCAAACATCCTATCGCATGGCATGAAACTATTCCCTCTGACAGGGTGTATCAACTGAAACCTATCAGTCATTGTTAAGGAGCACAATAACCTACGCAAGGCATGGTTCCGGTTTTGGCCTCCGCAGCGTAATTACACGCTCGCACATTTTAATGTCCATGTGGTTATTTCACTGTTCAAGGCTAGACTGTCGGTGTTACGTTTGAGCTTAGTTTTTACCCGTATTTACTTCTGCCGTATCTATTACCAAGTCGAATAATGGGTTGGAATTTAAATTAAGTTTATCATTAAGTAGCGTTCCTTGCTCTGTCTTGAAAGCTTTATAAATCTCATACTGCTCCAGAGAATTAATAAGCTTCCCTTTGCTACACTTATGCAAAATGGTACAAGATTTGTCAATTACATCATATTTGTGTGTTGTTTCCATAATGTGTTCAGCAAATTTTGAATTTGTTTTCGGAGGTTGTGCTGATCGTATTGCGGTAGGAAGATTTTCTTTAAACCTCTTATGAAATGATCGTCCAGTCTGCCCTATATATTTTTTGGGGCAATCAGCACATGATATCTGGTATACTCCTGATTGTTGGAATTTATTGTTGGTATTTTTACTTGTATTTATTATTTGCGACAAATTATTTATCGTGCTGTACGTGGTAATATACCCTATTTTTCTGAAGGCGTTGCTCAGTGAGTTATGTATTCTGTGGTTGTATGGCACTGAAATGTATTTATTATCTGTATTTGTACTAGGTTTTGCCGCCTTTATTTCTTGTTTCTTTAATAATTTATCCACAATGGTATCCATTTTGTGAAGCGATGTACTTTAATTATATTATACTCCTCCATGAAATCGTTGTGTGCCATTGGTACCGTACGAAGTCTGTAAATGAAACTGTTATACGCAGCCATCCTGGGGGTGGTTCGAACTATTATGTAAGGTATGGTCTGTGTTTGTGGGTTTCCTATATATTTTGAATTGATGTTTTCCCTTCACTTTATATTTATTATTTTAACTACACGTCTATTATCTGTTTTTGTTTGTTTGTAAAGTAAAATTGTTTTAATATTTTAAACTTAGACACATCTTGTTGTATTTTCCTTTGAAAGGTCTTCAGCTTTGATAATACTGTACCAGAGCTAAGAAACACTTTTATGTTGTAGCTCCGTCATAAGAGATTAACGATAAAAGATGAGTTCTATGCACCGACCTTATTATTTAATGATATGAATATGTCTTTGCTATCCTACAGATGTTGTAATTTTATGTAATAATAGATGTCAATGGAAAGATTTAGTTCAATCTGTGATAATACCAAACTGGTTTGCTGGGAAAATAAACTTATCTGGGGACTGAATTATTAAGAACAACTAAAAGTGGAACTGTGAGATGTTTGTAAGATGAACGGTTTTCCTGAGGTGTTTTCATCTATAGCTTATTGATTTTTTGAGGTTATTGAGGTGACTTTACTTTGTGTCTTATGTTAATTTACCTCAATTCTCAGAATCTTGAATGACTTCGTTGCTTCCACCTGATCCCATTTAGGAATTGATATCTCACTTAGCTAGCTCGGTACTCCAAAAAAACTAGCTGCTAATGATTATAGTGACGTGCTTCATAAATTTTCTAATTATATTGATCAAGTTTCAAAACGATCGAATAAAATTATTAATTTCTACAGTATTAAAAAAAACTTCTCTCCTGGTTCATCTGCAGTTAAAAAAATATATTTAATTGAAATAACAAAAAATAGGAAATAAATAAGGAAGAAACGTATTGGCTATATTAGGACTGGTTTTACACATATACATTTACAATTTACTGGATTAACATTAGGTACATTATCACCAATTACAATGAATGTTGCTGTTTTGCAATGTAAAATTGAGTAAACCTTAATTTATATTTACAAAAGAATAAAAGCAAATTTAATTGGATGAGTATTAAGTTATCCATACACGAGTGGGATTTCCCAATTATTTATCAAGACTGTCCATGCCTTGAGGAATTCCCCAACCTGTGTGACGCCTTCGGTGTGGGTGAGACCGAACAAAAATCATATATTTTTCCACCTTGAGTTCTTCTTTTCTCAGACTCTTTAGCTTGTAGTGTTATTGACAGTCGACCTTGACTATTTGGGAAATGAGTGTTGGGAGTGTCCTGTTTCGTCATGTCTTCAGAGTTTATACAAATGTTCTAGAATTGCTTGTGGCAAGTGAGTGAAAAAGGAGGCCGCTTACAGGAAAACTTTAAAGAAGTAGAAGTAAAAACAACAAAAATAACGTCACTAAAAAAATAAGCAGTGTGAGAATAGACCTTAAAAAAAATTCAAAAACCAAAGAATCGCGGCAGTCAGGAGAATCTCCTGATTTTGTGTAGAAGCCTAAGTTGTGGTACTTCTCAATTTTTAGGTAAGGGTTAATTAATTAAGACACATTAATAATTAAGTTCAATTATTTTATGAATATATATTAATTATTATTTGTTAACGTTTCAATGTCTGTTACATGTTTTTTAAATTGTATGTCCAATCAAGACATAAATCGAACTTCTCATCAGACGTGGACAGTGAAGAGGATGGTGTAGATAAAGAAACTACCTTCTGACACAAATGTAAATAATATTTATTACATATGATTTTGTACTACATTTTAGCAAACCTAATACTTTGACTGAAAGGTTTTTGATATATATGATAGGATTAACGTATACACATACAAAATATCGTATTTATCTATTTCGTACGAAATTTATTTGCTAAAGACCCTGCTCCTCATTGGATCAATATTTGACTATCACATCTTTTTTTTTCTCTATTATTTTGGCTTAAGCCATATATAGTATATGATCAATATACCTCCTTTTGCACCTCCAGAATCACTTAGTTATGAAATTGTAAAGAAAACAACTACGGTTTCAAAGCTATGTGGTTTCAAGTTTATAATAATGCTAAACATAATAATAATATAATAATAATAACAGTGATTTATCATACACATTTGTTTTACCAAAAATATACTTCATTTAATAACAATGAGGTGTCGTTAATGCCCGTCTGCCAGGTTGGTAAAAGTTTTGGTTTTTGATTTTGGATTTTTGATGGTAAAACTGTTTTTAAATCTATAAACTTTATATTATACTATTTTTTAATTTTATAAACTATATATATAAACAAAGACATAAAATATATTATACTACATACATGCTTTATACACATACATGTATACAATCAGACGTACATATTTACATATAAGACACCCAGACAACTATAAAATACATTATATTTATACAGACAACTCAAAATTTCCCTTGACATATATTAATAATTGAATTCTCCAATTAATCCCCTTCTATATAGCCATGCTTTTTAGGCATATTTAGCCAGGCAGGCCGAATACCTTCCATAATTAAATATTGCCTGAATTCCTCCCTGGACAATAAAACACTTTCAAAAACCGTCTTCGAATTTCCTTTAAAATAGGATAGCGTGCCACGAAAAGGAAAAAGTACTCTTTTTCTTGTAAATTACATAAGGAGCAGTTGAAATTACCCACGTGGCCTATGATCTGTAGTTTAAGAATAATAATTCCCCATACATTTGATAACCCATTTTATTGTTGAAATATTTCGAAAGTCGTTTACATACGTTTTAGTACCTAAATGGCTTTGTTGCAATGAGCAGCCGGTGCCATTCTATTTACAAAACACTAGATCTGAATTTACATATCTGTTAGGATACTACAGGACGAATCCACTCAAAAGTGTTTAGGAACAATTTCAAGTCAATCAGTCACATGCACCAGTAATTCTGCGCCACCAAACTTCTATGAGGCATCCTCCCAAGATAGGTGTTAAAAATGACATAATTTTGGCAAAAGAAGAGTTGGTACAGGTGAATGGTTGTTTTACGAAGCCTGAAATGAAGAAGACCGTTTCGATGTAATTGCCAACGTATTTACTATTACGTTGTGATGTCTTCCCAAAGAGCAGATGTTTTTATAAAAAATAATAATACCTCCAGTCAAGAAGAAATGGGTTCTTTGGCCACTTAACAGAGTGGATGGGGAGTCACTTCCAAACCGTTTATCGATCTACTTTTATCCAGTGCCCTACCAAGGCTCCCTGCTAGTAGTCACACTTCTCTGTCCAGTCCGTACTAAAACCCAACATTTACCTAAAAAAATGCTTGATCTTAATCGTGATTTTCTTCCAAATACGGCTTTCCACGGCAATAAAACAGCTTCATTTTATTTATCATACTTTGTATAGTAAATATATTTGAATGGAAGTGTATAATTTGAATATCTTTTATGTCAATCTATGCAAACGTAAAATTTAACGTAAAGTTAAATTTAAGTCAATTAAAATCTATGGATTTCTATAATTATTGTATTCAACTCACCTTCAAATAATCCTTACGTGGGCTTTGTCAAAAGCTTCACAGGTTTCCGGTATAATTGGACTAATATAAGGGATTGGAGAGAAATTATTGTTGAATACTTGAGGTCTTCGTAATACCTTCCACAAGCCAAGAATCTCTTTGGTTGCAATGAGCCCTTCGCAGGGAGGAATGGCTTGAATCATTACCATGTCTTATTCTTATAGGGATTAAATAACAATCGGAAATTATACTCAAGTTTGGGAGAACAATTTAGACTCCTGCTTCATTAAATCTTGTAAGAGGATTGTGTTATATTGTAAATCGAAAGATGTGTGTATATGTGTATTATGCTTTTAGAATAATATTGTTTTAAGTAATATTAACGAAGGTATTTATCAATGAAGATACATAATCTTATTGTTTAATCATTAATAAACTTTATAAATCATAAATAATTTGGCATAATTTTGCATATTATAAACCAATAGTCAACGAACTTAACGAAATTTGAAGTAGCAAATACTGATTATGCTTAAAAGCCAAACCAAGGAGTTGAAAATATATACACATTAATTTAATATCAGTGGGTGTAAGTATAATTTTACAAATAATAAGCTACAGTAGAAATAATTAGTAGCTAAATAGAAGTAAGTAACATATCAGGGCTTTTAACTGAAGTTATATAGTGGAAGCTCTATGAGAAATATTATTTTATAGGAAGGAATGTAAAACTATTTTAAAGGGGAATACGTTTAATAAACATATAACAAATACGCTCATAGTGTTTCATTTCTTATATCAGAATTTGTATAATATGTTTTTGGAGTTGTAAAACTTATCTTCTAAAGCTAGAGATAATTGTTTGTCTGCAATATGGATCTGGAATCTCCGTCTAAGGATTTTTCATTTTTTGATTTTATATGGGGCTTTTGGCCACGAGAAATCGATTGGAAATGGTCACCAGTCTGGGAAAATTCGTTTTCTACGTCTTTTTATTAAATTAAAAAGTGAAATTTGTCCATTTTAAACAATACAAAGCACAGCTGATGCAAATGTTTTCAATGCCATTACAATAATCATCTGCTTTCTTTTAAACTGTATATTTTATTAGAGGTAAGCCTAATGTTGTATCTATTTATAGTTACCATGGCAACGAATACTTCTGCTAAATAAACATACCCTTTATTTAGTTGTTTAATGTTATAGGCCTAACCTAAACGATGTTCATGGAAATTTGCAATAATAGTTATTGACGTGAGCGAACTAGGCCCTAGGCCTAAATCGATATTGAAATATTAAACTTTAATTTAGGCCTGACTTATTTCTGAGGCATAGCGTTGAGATTATGGTTAATCCTTTAAACTGTATTTTTATTACAGGTAAGCCTAATGTTGTATATACCCTTTATTTAGTTGTTTAATGTTGTAGGCCTAACCTCAAAACTCAATAATCCAATATTTATTATTGAAATCATAGCCCTGCTTATAATCGAGCTTTAGCTCGGCCTCCTGGTACTGTTTTAAATTACAAAGTTAAAGGTGGAAATGTAAATTTTGCATCGTGACACATACAATGACAAAAGCAATGAATGTTAATACAATGAATAATTATATTGAACAACAATTATTATAAGATATCTGACTTACCGTCTTTAATATTCCTATTCGTCGCCAAACGACGGCCGTTTCGGCTATTCAGCCATTTTCAAGTTTATCAGGTTTCCCTTCGTCACTTACATAAACACTTACAAATAACTAACAACGATTACATAATGAATAAATAAATAAAACACATTTACACGCCCGTTTTGCTAAAACTCGTGGTGAGCGACCACATACAACGCTGTTCCGGTACGCACTCACTTACGTTAGGATAATGTATTATAATTAATTTAATTATATATTCTTT
>JAGFPH010027051.1:0-10178 GCA_018207615.1 Philaenus spumarius | reverse complement strand
CTTGTCAACATGAAGATGGGACCCGCCTCTCTTGGCAGCGATTCATGCAGGATGTTAGAAAGGCCCGGTCATTGGTACCTAAATTTATCGTCAGAGCTTTTATTCAATTTTGCTATAGTTAAGGTTAAAATAAAGATTTGCTGTTTTCGACTGCTCCGGTAGTTATTTTTAGTTTTTTCTTCAATTTCCTCAGTTTAGATAAAATATCAGACATTAATCTCTTTTATTAAAAGCTAGTCCTAAACTTCAAACTAAATATACTACATTTAAAACGTTCTCCCCAATAACTATTCATCTGTAATACTGTACTGTATTAATCTGTAATACTGGCATTAATTACATTTATTTTACAGTTGAATTTGTAATATACTTCTTAAGTTAAAAATAAAAACAAAAAAGTCATAATGTAGCTACTTTGAAGTTACATTGACTAATTAAGGTCAGGCAGCTATGTTGTGTAAGACTGTTTTCTTAATTTTATATCTACTGCCATATGAAATAAAACTATTTGTATTATTTCTTACAATTTTAATTAATTACTTCTTTTTTTACTATAACACAATCTCGAATTGCGGTAACCTCTGATTATTACTGATTATTCTTCGAAATTGTATTAACACGTAGTCTAGGCTACTTTGTTATGTTATTAAGAAATGTATTATTACAATCAATCTGAAACACCCGAGGAAAATTCAATACTAAACATAAATATATCTAAACGCATTGAAATCTGTTCAAATAAACAGTAGTAATTTTCTTGTGCGCCAGGAAAGTAAGAAACCGTTAGATTATTTCTTCCCCTAAGGAACAATTGTTTGGAAATCTCGATCGAGAAATATCTTTTGGTAAGGGAGGGGTGCTATAAGGGTTGGGGTAGAAATCCATTGGTTCGGAAGGAATTAGATCATAACGTTCTTTTCATCAGTTGGCTTATATCAATACCCGTCCTAGATGAGCTATATAGGTCTACTATAAATTGCTGTGTATAAGTACACAATGGTACTTAGATTTACTTGGATTGCTTTCTGTTTCCAAGACGGTGTTTTATAGAACGTGAAATCCATGACACTGAAACGACACAAACAAATATTATTACCTACGATATACAGGTGTCAAAGTTTCTTTGAATAGTTTAATGCATTTAAACTTTTGAATTTTATTTGATTTACATTTTCGTAAATCGACAACTTTAAAAAACTCAGAAATCTCACTTTAAAATACGTAAATAGAGAAAACTCTAAAACTAATTTTGTTCGAATTAAAAATTGGCCTACGAATTTTATTTCAAACAATAAACGCACATACAATTATTCGGGATTCTTTAAACTTTTTTGTGTCCGCGTCTCAGCATTCTAAGTTCGTGAAGCTTATTTTTGGAAAGCATTGTATTTGTAACATTAAAGCTATATTTGCAAGTTATTATACACTTATTACTAGCTGGCCTGATCCAGCTTTGCACTGAGAGACAAAGTTAAATATGGGGATTTTTAGTAACTTTGACACCCCCAAACCACCCTAAAATTTTGAATTTTTTGAAAACCTTTCTTAGCGAACACCTAGGGCCGTAGAGGAAGCTACATACCAAATGTCATTCCAATCAGTTCGGTGGTTTTTGAGATTTCGTGATGAATGAGTCAGTGAGTGTTGATTGGATTATATATATATATATAGATTCATAATAATAAGCAGTACTTTATTAACCTGCAAAATATTGTTACAGAAATTAACAAAATTGTACATATGAAAATGCAATAATTTTTTCCTAAATTTGTTTAAACCAAAATTAAAATTCTTCCTATTTACTGTATTAATACACAAACAAATAAAGGAGAATAAATAAATTACTAACTGTACTGCTACACTATGGCCCAAAAGGACCATCTGCTGGGATAACAGCAAAATAAAAAAAAACTATGATTTAGTTGAACCTTGCCTCAAGCCCATTACAGTCGCCATACAATTCTTTCAAACTCTCTTTCAAACTCGTAGACATAATTATCTGTACAAGACAATTTGAGAAACAAAAATTTCTGTCATTAGTATCAAAAGCTGACGAAAAAAACAATATTATTTACCTTTTGTAAACGAATGGCAAAAATTAATCATATTTTTTATTCTAAACAAATCGTCTACAATGGAACATCCATTCTTGAAACCTGCATGAATTTTATTTATGATAGTCCGTTCGTAAACCCATAAATGTGAGGGATTATGTAACAAACTAGTATTTATTTAAGTAATACAATCTATAAAGAACAACCCTCTTTAATTTTCTACAATCTTGATATCATCTTTTTTATGTAAAGGAAAATAATATATTTGTTTAAACTTCTTAGAACTAGGTGCTTTTATAGATTCTATTGAAAGTCACCAATAATTTGACATTAATAACTAAGAGCAATATAAAAACAAAATTATGCTTTAGTAACCTGGAGCTTTGCAGTTTTTATCCATCATTAGTTTTCTTGAGAGTGAATTTCCTCCAATGTATAACAGCTTTTCAAAACAAATAGGATTGTCAAATTCTATACAGAAATAAAAGTAGATAATTTAAAAGATTTTTGAAATAATGAACCTTCTCATCAGTATCAATGTTGCTCTACTATTTTTACCCTTAACATAATTAATCGTCTGCCATAATGTTTTGCATATTTCCTAGCTTGGCTTACTGTAACCTATAATATTGTTTTATACGTTTTTTTTCTATATTTTCAAAACTTTTGAAATTTTTACTCCATTTTACGTCCTTTTTCATATACTGTATAGCTGAATTCGTTTTTCTAAAAAGATACAACAATTTAAAACCGTTCTTCTTTCTGACAAACATTTAAAATCAAACTACGGTTGTTTTCGATATATACTTATTTTAATACTTAAAGAGTATTTGGTTCCCTTTTTTAAATGTAATGTTTTCTAATACAATTAATTAATTATGACACTATGAATAGTTTCTTTTTCTGAAATTTTGAAAAAAAATCAACTCTCACCATAGTTGTGCTAATTTTACCGCAAAAATCACACTTTCTTAACTCTTTTTTTAATAATAGTTACAATGGAAGTGTGAACGCTCCCTTATTTTCTGATCTTGAGCTGTATTTCAAGCACTCTACGTAACTAATAACCCTGAAATTATCTATAGTTGGCAAAAAAATCTACTGATACCACGGCTAAGTCAATAACAAATGCGCCTGTATTATTTATTAGTAAACTCCCCTTAGTCCAGTCAAATAGTACACTAGAAATCGCTAAAATCGCAAACTAACGGCTAGTTCTGATTTATTAATATGTTGTTAGAACCCTTAGCTAGTTATCATAGTATTGTACAGACAAAGACCTAATTGTATACAAGTAATCAATCGATTGCCTATACTCGTTTCAAAATAGTGGTAATTTAAACTTTTTAATCTCAAATGTCTCAAAAAACCATTAATATGAATACCAGCTAACAACACGAGAAAAAATGACTTTTATCGAAAAATTAAATTGATATTTATTTTTTTCTGTAGTGTAAAGCAACCGAGTTATCGAACTAAAACGGAAAACATGTACTTTAGTTCAACTTTTTTTTAAAGCAATTTTTGTATCGTATATTCAACGTAATTTTTACGACGTACTTAAAACCAATGTATTTATTTAAGCTTCCAGTTCATTGTTTGCATAATTCTTGAATATACCAGTTAACAAAATGAAAGTAGCAAATTTACCATTTGCAAGGGAATATAAGAGAAACTACTAACATCATTAAACTTTTTCAGTAATTTATTACGATAATTAAAACCATATGTTTATTTCAACCAACACATTAGTCCTACTTCCTAACCATCATAGATGTATACATAAAGTGTATCAAGTCAAATATAAATAATCTATAGCAATAGAATCAAATTGGACCTACCGTGTCCACCTCAAACAGGGAAGAGTTTCACCGCTGTTAGGTTAGGTTAACGATCTCACAAGCCTAAAGCCGCGTTTACACCGGAGTTGTCAACATGTTGTGAAGCAGTTTTAAGAGAATGTTGACAACTTTTGGATGTTGCCAACATGTTGACAACAAAAAAATCGTTTCCCGTCGGTTGTCGGTAAAGATCAAAGAAAGTTGGCAACAAAATGGTGTCAACATGTTTACGGACGCTAAAAAACATGCAACTTGTTGGCAACAAGTTGACAACTTTTCCCACTCCGCCTTCGCGCGCCAGACAGCGCGTCATCACTCCAGTTGTAGTCAAGGCCAAGCCCATTAACGTGTGTTTGTGTAGGTAAAGTTCAGGTTCAGTTGAATGTTTACAATGGAAAATGAGGGTGTTGAATGGTTGCGTGCAAAAATAACTGAACTATAGAAATGTATGGGGAAACAGAGGTTCTTTGGAACCCAAAAATTGCTACATACAAAAACAAAAATTTTAAAAACTATGCGTGGAGTGAAATTGCATTTGAACTGAAAATGGACAAAGCAGATGTACAAAGCAAAATGAGGAGCGTGATCGCCCAGTTTCAGCGGGAAACTAAAATGGTGGGCTTTTGATTTACTGTACTTCTATTTTTAAAGGACAAAACTACTCCTAAAACTACTGCTATTTTGTCACACAACTACAACACGTCCCTCGTGCCATAGTTTTTAAAAATCTAAAAAAGTTGTGCTTTTTGTTTAAAAAATGTTTTTGGTTAAACGTACATTATAAGAACAACTTATCAATAAGTAGGAAACAAATTTGTATGTACATGTATTAGATAATAATTTAAAAAACTGTACAAAATCTCTTAAAGTATACACAGGCCTAGGCCTATATATAAATGCATAGGTATATATATTGTTTTAATAAACTTATTTGTTTAATTGAAACAACAAAATATTTTTCAAGTAGTTTTGGTTGTGAGAATGTAATTATTTAATTCAACGTTTAAAGTTTTTTACATTGGAATTGAGCATTTGTTAGGAAAATAAAACGGATTTATACATTAAATTAAGTTTATTTTATGAATTATTAATCAAATATCAGTTAAGTACTATTCAAGTAATATTCAATTATTACTAATATAAACATCATCGTAAGAAAAGGAGAAAAATTTATAAAATTTACCTAAATCATTGCAAATTTATCATTTCTTTAGTGACCTGTGATATGTATAGTAGTATTTATAATATTTATTGTATTGATTATATGAAACTGCAGTGTGCGGCATTAATATTTGGAATGATGCAGACAACTATTTGACTACTGTCATCTGGTGCCCCCCCCTTTCCAAACCTGATTTTAAATATCTATTACTTTTCCTTTTGGCAACATAGGCCACACATCTCGGTTCATGTAAATGTTTTGTGTATTTCAATTGAAATTAACAACCAAAATGAAAAAAATATGTTTTTAAATTACTCAAAATCTGTTTGTTGTGAAACGTAATTTATATTCATTGTTGATAGCCTTTGAACTACATATATTTTATATATATTATTTTATTTATTTTCTGTCAAATGTAGTCTGTATTGGTACTTTACCTTTTATGTGGCTACATTTTTCACTGCCACAGGCAGCATCATCAGGTCAGCTATCTATGTCCTAGATAGTTGACCTGATGATGCTGCCTGTGGCAGTGAAACATGGAGCCACATAAATGGTAAAGTACAAATACAGACTACATTTAACAGAAAATACAGACTACATTTAACAGAAAATAATATATATAAACGTAATTTATTTAAATTTAGTACTTTTTGCCGCCATTTGTAAACGAGGTGAGTTTTTTAAGTATGTGAGGGGTATTTTTTAATTTTTAAGTATGTTTTAATTTGATTCACCTGTTACTTCACCAACTGAAGTAACAGGTGAATGAAATGTATTGGGTTAAAAATAAACGTAATCAAATTATTGGCGCGAATTATTTTGTTGCCAACTTGTTTTCCACTTATTGCCAACATGTTGTCAACTTATTGACAACCTGTGCTTCCACTTGTTGTCAACATGTTGGCAATAAATTTTGGTGCCAACATTTGGTGTAAACGCGGCTTTATATTTACTTTCACACGATTTTTAAATCCGTAAACCAGCAAGTAGTTGAATGGAATTATATTTAACTGATTCTATAAAATTTGACAATTTAGCGGCACTAATCTCTGTGAGAAAGTGTTAGCAACCCGTTGCTATAGAAACGTGTTTTGTACATTCTGAGAAGAATTCAGATTTTTTTTTAACGACGTTGAAGTCTGTAGACATGAAGCAGGAGATGTCTTGATGTTAAGTCACGTTTTTGAAGGGAGGGGTAGGCCTATACGTAAATACAGTGTTGGTGGTTTAGACATTTTGTTAACATGGTGAGTAATAAATCGTTCCAAAGTGTAATTTTGTAGAAATAAATTTTCTTGTTTTAGATTTTCAGCTAGTGAATAGTTCAATTCTGTACAAGTTGTAAAAATCTCTGTAAATAAGATTTGTTCCTAACTATCGAACATTTTTCTTAAAAATTTTGTCTAAATCGTTCAATTATTGGACATATTAAATTAAAAGTAACCATTATAGAGATGTATATTAAAATTTGTTTGATTTTACCTTCTTACAACACAAACATAAAGTAGGCCTACCCGGTGAGAATATAAAATGCATACGTACCGCTTCTCTCGCCAACCCCCTCGCTGCTTTTACCGCTCGCTCCCTGCCTACAATAACAATAAAGGAATTGCAAAGGCAATATTACATACTCTGATAATTTCAATGATATTACTATTGATAATGACAGAAGCAATTGGATTGGGGTAAGGTGGTGGGGGTAGCGGTGACATGGATCCTGACGCATGCGCAGTAGGACCATAGTTTTTCGTGAGTGACAGAAATTGTTTATATAATTGAGAGATATACATTTATGTACAATAAATTAATTAATAGAAATTCTAAATTCTGTATTTATTACTATTTAATAACGTTAAATTTGGAGAAGGCCGTACTTTAAATTGTAAACGAACATCATAAGCAAACAAACAAAATTAATGTTAATTGTTTAGGTTCAAGTTAGTTTGTTCCGCACTCATTAAAGAAGGGTTGACAATCCTGACGGTTCGAGTCAAACACTCATTATTACTTCTTACAATACTTAAACAAAATATATACGTTTTGTTCAGGAAGTTCCTTTAACCCCTATTTTGCTTTGTATTTTTTACATAATATCTGATTTTCTATGATTTTTTATCATTGAAAAGGAAGGTAGGTAAATGTAGGTAATGTGACACATCATTGTAAAGCTTATTAAACGAAATGATTCAAACTAGAGCTTAGTTTCTTACTCCGTGACAAATTAATGGATAATCCAAATTCTGAAAACTGTATTTTTGATTATAGTTATTGATGATAAAGTTATTAATTATATTTAACCTTCCACTAAAACTATTTAACATTTAATTTGTTTTTTGGTGGGTTATTTATTATTAGTTGTTGTCATGTTTTTACATGACTTAAAGTGGTTGTTATTATTGTTTTATATTATGTCTAAAATTTATAGTTACATTTTTCAAGATTGGTGGTTTCTTGGAAACTAAAATTGTTTTATTTGAAATCGTTTTCTTTCTAATATATATTATTTTTTGTCATAGCTGTTATTAATTTGTGTTAATTTTGTTTATACTGTATTTCTTTTTTATATTTTAGAAGCAAAATATGCTTAATATAAAATAAATTTATAAACAAATTTAAAGGATTAGTTTTTATACATAATATGTCTTTACTGAAATAAAGCTTCTAGGTGCGATAAATATATTTAGTGTTTCTATTTTGAACTAAAATGTGATTAATTTATTTTATTTTGTTTATTTATTTTATTTATACCTCTGCGAGAAAATATGAAGTGCATTTTTAAACTATAAAACTTAACCATAAAACTAAAATAATGTTTCTAAGTTTTAACATGTTTGGACTCATATATAATATGTGCCTGATTTAACAAACGAATGTTTAAAGTCACAAAATAATAACTCATGATTGCTTTTGATCGTTTAGTTTGAATCACCATCCACTCAAAACACAATTACTTTCTGTTGAAAGTTTCTCTTCTTTTAAGGGATATAGAGAAGGGAGAACGAAATCCAAATAGTAAAATAGTAATCCTCCATAATAAAACAAATTTTGTTGCCCTTAAAAGTAATTTTTATTTTATTCTGTGTGATTTGGTTAAGTTTAGTTCAATGTAATTTGAGAGGACACTTTTATACTAAAAAAGCTTCCTTATTTAAACAAATATACATTACAATCTAGTATAAATGGTTTAAATCTGGATACAACTTCATTAGGTAGTGTATAGTATTACTTTAGCGTTTTTTCGTTAGATTTTATTGTAAAGGAAAAGGACAATTTCTGAACGTTTGAATATCTTGTGTGAATTTCACTAGTTTACGTTAGGCCTAAGGCTTACTCAGTAATATTTAAGGGAATGAAAATGCTAATATTTAATAGTTAAATATTGAATATTCATTACAAATAACAAGAACAGATAGCCTTAGCGAGGAAAGCAATTTAACAAAGGAAATGAAGAGTTTTGTATTATTTATTCAGTTTTTGAGTTACAATTTCAGCTCCCTCCAAAACAAATTCAATCTCTAAGCACGTCAGCTGGCCGACGGATGAATGAAGCCGCTTTATAATTCTTTAAATCAAAAGATCAATATCGAATAGTGAAAGCCTCGTTATATCGAGCGAGGAGCGCAGGGGGGTGCACAATGTAAATTTGATTACTTAAAGGGGAATTGAAGCGTACTTTGGTGTTCCAACAACTTCAGAAATAAAATGTAAGAACAATTCTTTCCTAAGTTGTTTCTTCAAATATGAAAATAATTTCCCATGCTGTGTTTTCAAAATAAATTTTGAACTTATATCTTAGCTTAATTTAATATTTATTTTGTATTTTATTTTAAAACTTTGTTTTTATTTGCTTAGATTAGCTAAAGTTATTGAAACATGTGTAATCATTTATAAATTGATTTATTCTTATACTGTATTTACAAAATATTTTCTGTTGTTATTTTTTACATACAATTTGTAATATTATAAATGTAGCAGTAAAAGCAGACATAAGTGAAGAATTGCTTGCGGATTTTTCACTCAAATAACCATTTTAATAATTGACTATTTTAATGTTCATGATCTGAGAAGACATACGCTTCAACAGTTCGAATTTAATTGTTGGCGGTTATTTCCGTTTGTTATTCTACCGCTCCCCCTCCCCCTTCATTTCTCTAACTACCACAAAGTAAAGACTTTATTTAACTTATGCCTAACTGTATCATTAGGTATATCTACAACTATACCCAGATATCACAAGGCTTAGATATAGCTTCTTTTACCATTTACCGCTTTCGTTGTTTGTACAGTATTGTGGACATCCATTTCCTGATAATTTTGCCGACAGTCAAACGTCCTTCAGGGATAAAGCACTCTCCTGCCTTTGTTATGCAATAGGGCTGTGTAAACAATACAAATTACTATGAGCCATGCATAGCAAGCTAATATATAATATGCTACTAGATGCACAGATAGGTAAGCTTAGATGTTATAGATTCGCTGATATTTTTTGTTTATTGTTTTGCAGTAAGATGGTATAAACTCGTAAACCGTATTTTTGACGATCGTCTGTGCTCAAAGTATGAAAAAATTAAAATCCATATTTTAAAGAGTTTTTAGTTTATAAGTTTAGTGTATAAATGACTGCTTATATAAAATTCCATATTTAATATTATGTTTGTTATTATCTTCTAAAATAGGTTAATAAATAAATGTATAACTAAATGAAAATATTTTCGATTGAAATACTATTTTTATAACCCTTGATGAAATTTAAAACATATAAATGATGACATTTAAATCGACATTTGCAGTATTTTAGTTAATTCAGTAAACTTAATTTAATTTAATTCCATAATTTGAGTTCCTGTTCCCATAATCCTTCCCAAAGATCTTTATCACTTAACACACAATATCTATTTATCTACCTTTGATGATGCTGATGGTTATCTTATCTTCATAGTCTCACCCTCCATTTTCTAAATAAGTCCTCACCAATATCTTGTGTAATTTATATCATTAAATATTGTACTCTATATTGTTATTTTGATGTATTATAAATTTTCCACTATTTTCGGCTTTCCTCGTCCTATAAACTCACATATATTATTGTTGTCTATTTATTTATCTCCAGTCAACTCT
>JAGFPH010027050.1:0-10178 GCA_018207615.1 Philaenus spumarius | reverse complement strand
AAGAATCAAGTGTTTTTAGAGATTAAAAGGTCATATTTTGACAAAATTTTAGTAGGTATCATTTGGGTACCATTGAATTAACCCTAGATAGGGCGCGTGGTGCAAAAACGACCGCACAAAACACTTTTTCTTATGCAAGTCCGTCGTTGGTGGTCCGAGGAACTTGCCCTTTAATTACATCTATACCCCTTTAATTTACTTGCCCTTTAATTACCCCTCCTGAACCAGCCACCTAATCGGTAGTCAGTTCTTGCAAAAACCTTGTGTAGTGTTTAGTGTTGAATTTGTGTAGCGGTCATTTTTAGGCCGCGTGCCTTTTTGTGCTAAAACTTTTACGGTAATTTATAGGCCACGCGTCTAAATCTGTTATATAATTATTCTTTGTTTAGCTTATATAATTTTATAATTTAAAGTTTTTTTCAATAAAAATGGATGAACAAGAGTGTAAAAGATTAGAAAAGTTGTTACAAAGAGGTGAGAAAGCGGAGTCTCGGGCTGATAATGAAAGAAGAGAAAGACTTCGTATATTGTTGTTTGATAATGATAACCTACACGAAAATGATCATGTACAAGAAAATACGATTGAAAAGGAAGGATTTGATCAATCAGAAGATGAAGTTGAAGAAAATGTTCATGATAGCGATTCAGAAGTGTCTTTTGAAGATATCAATGAAAGATTTATGCCAGATGAAATCACGGACTTGGAAGAAAATTTGAACCAGCTAGATAACAGGAATTACTAGAAGGTGAACAATTGATCAATCCCAATGCTCCTCCAAATATTCCTGAAAATTACATTTTTGGAAAAGATAGGAAAACGAAATGGTGTCCTCACATGAATGACGTATCCTCCGTCATAACATAATCTGAGCTGAAAGGGTTGGACTCCAAGTTTTTACTATATTTTATTCGATTTAAGTTTAATGAACTATGTTTAAATTATGTATTTAATTTCCAAATACATTATTATTAATTTGTAATTACATTTTTTAGTAAAAATGATTGCAAATTTCCTTTTAAATAGAGTTATGTAGAAAAAACGAAGCACGGTCATTTTTAGGCCGCGTGCCTCTTAAGTGCAAAAATTTTAGCGTGCACTTCTAATTAATTAATTAATTAGAATTAATTCTAGGATTAATCCAGTATCACACTTTACAATGCTGTGTGTTCATAAGAACTAAACAATACATATTGTCATATTGCAATATTCTTCCAACTATTGCATCAATATAAAAACATAAATGCATTATCATTAGGCTACAACTGCAATCAGGATGTCCACAGAAAATCTGTTTTAATTTTCCCTGGCTTTCCATGACCTGCTTTTCAAAATAGCTTGAGAAACATTTGCTTGTTTCCCCATATTGCTTAGTTTAAAAGATTTCAGACACACTTTACAATAAGCTAGATTCGCATCACTAACAACCAAGTCCAACCAACCACTAAATTCCTGACACTTTATTGTCCAGCCGAAGTTTATTAAACAAACGTTTCTTGTTAGCTATTGTAATGAGTTTAAAAGGTAGCAACCTAAATTAAACTGAAAATACAAAAAGAATTAGCTAAATTAGTTTAAAAAAGGACTCAGGGACACAACAGAAACTATATAATTGTTATGAATAAAATTTATTATGTCCGTCTATGTGACTTTTATTATAAAGTACTTTATAATAATTTTCGAAGCTAGTTTAAGAATGGTCTTCATCCATAATGTGGCGTGCGAAGTTGGATTTGACAAAGGCTCCACGGTTACTTGGGAGATGTTCTTTAATGTTATGACGACCTCAGCAGGGGGATATCTGATGATGGAACCAGTTCCGAAACGCGTCATGGAGTAAGTACCGTAAGTAAAGTACTTTATAATAAAAGTCACATAGACGGACATAATAAATTTTATTCATTATAACCAGTGTCTTGGATACAAAACAATGAGTTTTATATAATTGTGGTGCACTTCTTATGAAAAATAACTGGAAAAATGCTACAATGGTCTGAGTTATGGCAGATTAGAGCATTCAAAATTCCCCTCAAATGCAGCACTGGGGAAGATTTATCTAACTTGGGTTACGGCAAACTAGAATAGAACGTTACCCATAAGTCTCTATAGGGGAAGATTTCCATGACTTTCAACAAGATGTTTTGTCTCTTTCCTTGAACATCTTTTTTCCCTGACTTTCCCTGACTCTCCTTGACTTTCCAGAATGTGGAAATCCTGTGCAATACAAGTGATACAAATACTTTTGTAAGTGATCATAATGCGAATTACATGTGGCATAGAAAAACTTTCACAATTCCATCCTCATTATGAAAATAGGATAACCGCACAAGTATAATTTGGCCATTCCAAAAGTTGTACCACAATTTTATTAGTAATAACGAATAAACACTTGATTCACGTACACCCTACATCAAAGTAACTACTAAACCAATAACAATAACCATGGTGGGAATAAGTTACACATGAATGGTAGAGCCAGTAAAAGGAGAGAATGGCTCACAAAACACAATAATAGGCCTACACAGCATAAACATATTTTTCATAACTTTTTAACTAGCCTATAGTTTTTCTGTATAATATGCTTTTCCTGCAAAGGAGGTGAAACGACTCACTGAGAAAACAAGAAGAAAAATACATGATAAAGCTTTATTTATAAAGTTTTTTGCAGAAGGTTTTGCATGAACAACTAAAAATAACATTTTTAACCCCTTAAAAAATAGAATCTAGCCTACCCCCATTAAAAAAAAACATTTAAATTTAAATGATGCACATGAAAAAATGCTTTTGGATATATATAGGCCTACACCTTGTAACAATTCAATATTTCCCTAATTATAAATAAAACAACCAAAACTGTAGATACATGTATATTAAAGCAAGAGAGAGATAGAAAATCAACTAAGGAATTTAATTCATTCACGACATCCCAAAGTTAACAAGCCCGACATCTAGCGACAACTATGCGCAACACTATAAGACAACGAATATTCATAACTAAATCACGACTTTCAACCCGATTTTATTAAAATAAAAATACTTAGCGAACCTCTTCACCTATACTTCCTATATCAAAACTTTTCAAAATTAAATCATCCATCCAGGAAAATTAGAATATTTATGCAATACAGAATCATACGGCGAAGTTTTACTTTAAAAGTCAGTAAGAAACTAGACCGATAGGCCTATAAATCGAACGGAACGCGGCAGAATAATTTCGATAACAAGTAATATACATTCTTATTAGAAAATTCAGTAGGACCAGCGAAAAGAACCAACCTTTTTACATCTCAAATATGTTTGGTCGAAATCTAAAATATACACCGCTACGCTAGTAGAAATATAAAACCTCAGCCAAGACCGATCAAAATCTAATTTCCGACAGACATATTGCTTACGTAAGACACGCCAACGAACGCAGTCACGCGTGTGATTGGTCCATGCATTTTGTTACCAAATTGGATTTATGTTAAGAATAAGAAGTATACATGTTAGAAATTAGCTAATATTTGTAATAAGGAGTTATTTAAGTGTTTTTTTTTCCTGTAATTTAACTTTTAAAATCATATTAATTTTAATATGTCACATCGCTATATGTCAAAACAAGCCAATACAGCCAAACAAAGACATTATTATATATAAATGGTTATAAATACCTTGTTTGTCAAACAATCCTTATTTTTTGTGCGACATGTTTCGCCGTTACACAGACGGCATTATCAAGCTACACTTTACAAACACAAGACACTAACATTAACAACATTTATCAACACTATAAAACACTAAAAAAGAAGTTATTCTTGTACATTTGTTATAACGTGTACAAATGTACAAGAATAACTTCTTCTTTTTTAGTGTTTTATAGTGTTGATAAATGTTGTTAGTGTTAGTGTCTTGTGTTTGTAAAGTGTAGCTTGATAATGCCGTCTGTGTAACGGCGAAACATGTCGCACAAAAAATAAGGATTGTTTGACAAACAAGGTATTTATAACCATTTATATATAAATATAACAATCCAATAGGCTACAATGAATTCTCTAAAGACATTATTCCACAAAATAACACCTCACAACTCCCAAACACATATCACAAATATAAATCCAAATCCAAGAAGATATATGTTGATTTACCAGGCCTTAAGATCCATTTCCTGAAAAGGTCAGGAGCAAAAAGAAGCCAAAGTTGAGTTGTTGAATTAACTTCAGTACTGAACAGTTGATAGAAATTTTGCTGGTGAACTTTTGGACTGTTGAAACCGAATTTGAACTGTTATTTCAATAGTAATTGTCTACGTTACCTTTTAAACCTAATCAGTATAGTGTAGGTAGTGAATTTTATTATTACAATTACTAAAATGTTACCACAATTGAAGATACCGTTAACTGGGTGAGAACTTTCCAATTCTAACTACATTAAGTACCATTCCATCATCAAAGCTTAAATACACCCAAGGGATAAATATCTCTACTTGTTCCAGTTACTACTATAACTAATAACTATATATTCATATCCAATTTTATAGAGAACTTGCTGTGAACTTTAAAAGAAAACTAATTTAACTTCAGTGTTTCCCTATAACAATAGCCTCCAGCTACGACTCACAGGCTCATTCGTTCCACTTGCAGTGGAAAAACTCGCTTTGCAAGTTTGCACCCTCCCCTTGCAGCCTCGGGTTATGGGCTGCTTTGCTTCGCTCACACTGTACAAACTCGGCCGTCGGCCTCAGATGAGAAGATGGATCATCTGCTACCACGTGGCTACCCATACTTTTATGGTAGTTTACATTTTGATCGATTTTGGGGGAACCAAGCGAGCTATAAGGTAGTGTAAAAAAACAAAATGTTCAGAATAATATCCTACATTTATATTTTAAGATGAAACCCTAAAAAAAGTTTCATTCTTGTACGAAAAATATAAAAAATAGTTACTTCAGGTCGAAAAACGTACTTCCGGTTGTTGGAATTTTTGGCTGACGAACTCGTCCGAGCAGATTAGACAACCGTATCAAATTTATACAAAATCGGACTGAAAATGCGGCCGCTAGAGTACGAACACATATATATATATATAATTTTTAAAGACACCCCAAAATGTGTTCTGGGGACCATGATTGTTGGTCATTTACTACTCCCCTGACCTTAGGTCTCACCTTAAAGGTCACTGCAATAGCTCATCTTTCCTATGAAAATTTGTAATTTAAGATTGTTAATTAGATTATTCCAAAAATCCCATAAGCAGTGTTTTTTAGTATTTTTAGGACGTAAGTTTACTATTTGACCCTAGGATAATATTTTTGCAGACAACGACGCTGTTTTACATTCTACTGTTAAATGTAGAATACAGGTAAACGTACTGAAACTAAATACTATAGGTTTGAACCTTTTAGGCTTTTTTTATTATTATTCTTGCAGTTCTGTTGCCATAGGTTAGCCTAGGGTCGAATAGTAAACTTGCACCATTTTTAGGAGTGACATCTAAACTCTGGAGTTTTGGGACCCCGATTTTCGGAATTAATGGAACAACACCTAACCCCCTCCTTCCTCCCGTGTTTTGAATTGACTAAACCTAAACCATATGTGTGTATTTAGGCCTAGGGCCTACAGTTAAAATCATAATACAAAAAAAAAACTAACAAAACCTATTACTATCACAATTCAACACTCAAGCAGTTACAATGTGCTTAGGTTGGCAGCACTACTCTCTTACAAGAAGATACCTGCAATGCCTGCAAAGATATCACGTAGGTGTGTTGTAAAATTTGTCCAATGCCTTTCAAAAGATATTCCACAAGACAGTAACTTAAAGCAGGCCTTGATGTATTTTGTGAGGGTAACTTACCAGTCTTTGGCCTCCAGAAAGGAAGTAAAATATTTTTAGTTTTAATTGTAGGCCTATTATATTTTAAAATAGATATAAAATTTTTGAATTAATGGGGGAAAATAATGTTAATTTGAATAATAGCATGTAAAATATACAATTCCTACTTAAATAAATTTGTTTAAATATTTAACCCTACTAGAAAAATATTACTAAAACACAAAATTGGATACAGATGAAAAATACTGAATTTACCTGCATGATAACGTCAATTCAACTTCAGTCGTTGGTTGAGAAGAAGAGCCTGGTGTAAACTGGGCCGTCATTAGACTTTAAGTCTAAATATTTCTACTGTTAAACTAACAATGATTAGCAAAATGTTACTAATTGCTACTGTAAAACATCACAGACATAACCTAAATCACAATAATAAAAACATTAAAGAGGTGTGGCCCAAAATAAACACAGAACCTATTTCTAAAACAGAGATCCTAAATTTCCCGGGCTGCAAAATTACAAACAAATTATCATAGAAGCACAGATCTGGCGAAACGAAGATCCGCAGACAAAAATATGGAGCAGAATGTCCACCAAATACGTTTTTCTCAGTCAAATAAAGGTTTTCGATTTCAAGCATGCGTGAAAAATGTAGCGTATTTTTATGAAAGATTGTATGTCAGCTACAAACTATGTTTAACTATTTCAGGTAGTTACATATACATTACCAAATAAAAATATGTCAGAAGAACTAATTCTATGCTGTAAATATTAATAGTATTGCGTTTACCGTTAACCCAAACTTAGTTTATTATGAGTTTGGTTTAAATTAGAGTTTTAACCAAATTTAATTTAATCATGAGTAAAATTGTACCTTGATTGAAAAAGAAACCATAAGTCAAGCATCATTAAATTCTATTAGGCCTAATAATAAATATAAATACAATACAGCAGTGTTTTTGAAAATGAATTCTATCTTATAAAAATGTAGATGTCAGTATATTTAATTAAGACTTAAATATATTTAATAACATAGTTTTAAAATGTCTTTCCCTGTTGTTTTAGTTTTCTACCTTCAAATTTAATGTATTAAATTGGAATAAACTCATTGAAAAAGTGTTACTGCGTTATAATTCAAAAATCTACTATTACATAATAAATTATAAATTAAACAGCTGATTTTAATTAAAAGCTTAACACAATTTTAGCGTCTTTTCTGAACCAATACAATATTCTTGAAATCATTTAGATTTATTATGATAGCAACCAAATTTAGAATCATATGTAATTATTATTCTTCACAACCAACATGTGTTTTAGGTTAGGTAACAGCAAGCATAAGCAACGAAAAAGGCTTACAGTATCATAATTCAAACACCTATCTAATGCCAACTTTCTTCTTTACTAGGCCTATTTGACCAGTTTGAAATACTGCTTTACCGTATTACATCTTGGCCATATATTATAACTTGAAAATTGCCTCTCTCCTAAATAATAATACAAAATCTGTATTCTATTCAGTCATCATTCGCTTAAAAATGTCATAGTATACAATAATATTTTTGCATTTGCTTCGTCGAGGGGTTGGTGAGCGAAACGAGCAGGGGGAGGCCAGTCCTCTAGTGTAATATATTATGAAATTAGTGTACTGTACTACAATATTTGTATATTTATACATGTATTTACTATTTTATTGATCACTAAAATATCATGCGTACCTTCGGAGGCAGGCCTTTTAACTAACATTCAACCGACCAGTGCTTGACTTATTTCTTTTGTGTGACTATTAATGTTTTAAACATCCTTAAAGTATTTAACCCAACAGTCTCAAAGGAATGAGATCATTAATTATTATACTACAAATTGCTTCAAAGGAATAAAGAAATTTCAATGTATTTTTATCTTACTTATATATAAGTCCTATTTCTGTATTTCTGTGCATTGTACGATTCCATCTCCGGAATATGCTGTAAATCACGCTATATACGCCAGTTGTGTAAATATGGACAAATAAAAACTAAACACACCATAAGGACATCAGGGCTATAGAATAGCCCTGCCATAAGGAAGTGATAGTGAGGCAGGCGCGGATACAAGGGGAGGGTCATGGGGGTCATGACCCCCTCCAAACTTTTTAAGGCTTGATTTATATGTTTGATTTAATCATACAAGCGTCAAATAACACTATACTGTCGTCTCAGCGCGCCGAGCAAGTGGCAGACAGCATTATTGTATCGTCTGATTGTATTGAATATTTCACCCACTAAAAATCACCCAATACCACCAATCTCAATAAAACAAAAACCATTGAAAAGTAAATGTTTAAAAAATTAATTTTTTATTTACAAATTTGTTCTAAAACGTATATTTACATATTATGTAATCATCGTTTGTAACTGTAGTTGTCTAAAAAGATGACGCCACGCGAGAAACAAAAAGAAAAGACATAAAAGTTTTCACTTTTCTAAGGCTCATAATCGTCCACACTTGCAGACTGTGTATGCAAACAATCGGCAGACTGTCTGCAGACTGTCTGCCGACTGTCGGCCGACTGTCTGCCGACACAGTTTGTGATTCTAGTCTCCGTCTTGTTTTGCGTCCACACTAGAAAGCCAGTGTTTGACGACATGGTGACTGAATATGCCGTGGTTTTAGCTTGTGCGTGCTTTATCTTTGTAAATCATGTGGCTGATTTATTATTAAATAATAATAACAATACACTAATTCTCACACACATACGTTTAATGACTGTAATATTACCCTCCCTCAGTCCCTCTCTTTCCTATTGACTGTGGTATTTCACTTTCTGTTGTTACGATAATCCTATTGGTTGTTTATACGCTAAGACCATGCCCACTCTTGTAGAGGGATATAAATATGTAGCTTAGTCCTAGGCTAAACTAGTTATACGTTTTTAGTTGTAGCTTATGTATCACTGAGGATGACGACTTTGTCGTTGAAACGCGTTTGGTCATTAAACGAATGTATGTGAGAATTAGTGTATTGTTATTTTTTTTAAATCTCTCTTTATGTATAAAATAACACAATATTTTGTTAGTTATATTGTTCAAACAATAGTTTTTCACTAAAAATTCAATATTAATATATTATGTTCTGTAATATGAAAAAGGTCACTTTAGAGACTAATATTGAAATATAGGCTACTATTCTTAATTTCAAATAAAAAGTAAAGGGGTAAAAATACGTATTACTTACTCTCACAATTTTATTGATATAATAAGAATAAATAAATTGTTATGTTATGTTCTTCACAAAAGTATAAAATGTACCATATATATCACTTTACAGTATAAGTATTTCGATAGTCGGCCGACAGTCTGCGTGTTTCCCGTTCGTTTGGAAAACAGAAAACATTGTCTTTTGTCTCCAGAAACACAAAGACTGTCGGCGGACAGTCGGCAGAAAAAGAATATAATAAGTTCACATTTGGACAAGGTCACTAGATAGTAAAGGTTGCCTCATAGTTATGTAAACAAACTCAAACCCCCTGTCCAGTGACGTCATTGTAGTAAAAAACAGCTGCTACCAGGGGTGCCCACAGCATGGTTTGATGGCGCAAGTTGCGCCATCAGAATGTTTGGGGGGGAATCAATTTTTGGGGTGCTTTTCACGGTTTGGGGGGGGAATTTTCATATGTTCCTTATTAAAATCAATATAAAATATGAAGATTTGACGATTCCCCCCAAGAAATTAGGAGATAATCTGTTGTTTCTATGTGTTAAAAATCTCCAATTAATCGTGTGAAAGTGCCGTATTATTGACAGCCAGGCAATTCGACTACTACTGCTTGTAGTGCAGTGTAGAGACGAGCCGATAGAGGGTGCCGCGTGTGGTGTAAACAAAGTACAGTATAAACATACTGTACTATAGACATTTACAGCATTGAGAGCCTGCCAAGGTCATTTTGCAAACAACTGCCCTCCCCCTCACAACAGTCCCAAAACCATGGTGTAAAACGGTGTAAGTAGATAAGGGGTGCTACTCAGAAAGACGAGTTTTGGACGGGTTCAGCGCATTTCATCAGATGACGTCACGGCTCGAATTAAAAATGCAGCCTTTCGTCCAAACTGCGTTTGCGCATAAATCATCAACAAATGTCTTACAAAGTGTATATTTTTGGTTTCTGTATGAAACGTGCTTTCCAACAAGTATGAGTTTAACAATACAAATATGAAATTTACTATACCCAATTACCTTCATTTTATGCTCTTTAGATTGGTGATTTCGAAAATGACATGAAATAAATAGTAAAAAAACTTTCCTACTACACATAAATATACTGTAGAAAAAGTTATTATTAGAAATAATTTGCATATTATTAGAAATATTTGTCTAAATTCAAATAGGG
>JAGFPH010027048.1:0-10178 GCA_018207615.1 Philaenus spumarius | reverse complement strand
AAAGAAGAGGTCACGTGACGGAAGAAGGTAAGAAACTTTATTTTTAATAAATCAGTGATCTGGATACTGAAAATGAATTCATTATTTTAACTTGTACCGACGCAACAACCAAATATGCCTGGGCTTTTAAGTGCAAAACAGCAGACGCTAAAACTGTAGCTGAGAATTTAATGAAAATAATTTTAAAACATGGTAAAATGCGAATATTACAATCTGACAGGGGTACACATTTTAATAACGAAATCATAAAGAACTTAACATCAACTCTAGGAATTAATCAAATTCTAAGCAGCGCTTATTCGCCACAAACACAAGGATTAACTGAAAAATTTAACGGTACACTTGCTAATATGTTATCCCACTACGTACACGAAAAGCCAAATGCATGGTCAAAGTACCTAGACAAAGTTGTGTACTGTTACAATTCAACAAAACAAACTAGCACGGGGTATTCACCAAATAAATTAATGTACGCTTTTGAACCAAATAACCCCATGGAAATAATACAAATTCAAGAAAACCCAAATTATGATATAAAACAACACATAACACAGATACAAGACATTAGAAAAAGTTTGCCAGAAATCATAAAAAAGGCTCAAGATAAACAAAAAAAATATTATGATAAGAAGAGGACAGATTTTGAATTTCAAGTAGGAGACGAAGTTTTAATAAAACGGGAATTCCATGGAAAAACACCCACGAAATTTGATATGCAATATACTGGTCCATTCTCGATTATAAAAAAGGTTAACCGCCTAACATACCTAGTAGAAATATTAAAGTACGGAAAGCTACAAAATGAGCCCATACATATTTCGAGAATGAAAATGTATCACAGAAGGTCATTATAAACAAAAATATGTTATGTGTACATTATTGTGTAAAAGTATATAATATCATCGAGATCTGTCTATAATTAGTATTGTAGAAATTAGAAATAAGTTACATGTACTAGATTTAAGCACTAATTATGTATTTAACAGCAGTATCATTAATGTAACACAAATTTTTATTTGCAGCAACAATTAAAGCCTTAGTAAAAACCAGTAATCATTTAAATAAGTAAAACTAAATAACAATTAAACTTTGAATAAGTAAAGCTTTTAAAAGTAAATAACATCGAGATCTGATCTATTAAACATCTTTGTAGATAACATCATAACAGTCGGTAAACAATTTAAAGAGACCCAGATATCGTGAATGTGTATATACAACGCTAACGCCAGTAAACAGCCTAGCGACTGCAAACTCAATATTCCGGATATAGTTAGTAAACCTGAGAGTCGCGAACTTGGGAGCTACACTATCCGAAAACAGATTTTCTAACGACTTTCGTTACTTGAAGAGGAAGCCCTGATCAAGCGGAATTTTCATCTTGCGAAAGTAACAAAAATACTACACATTCCAATAGATATACAAAAACGTATTTGTATATACAACACCAATTCTAAATAGGCCTACAATAACAAACCGTTATCAAGCAACCGACCTGATGCTGGCACAGCAAAACCACACTGCCTTCAAGGAAACTCTAACGCATGAATTCCAGCACTTGCCTTCTACATTATCAGCTAAACATGAGATTCATACTACGTTATCAGCAATTCCACAAACATCGAGTTACTACAAACTAAACACAGATACTACACTGAAAATAAACATCGTCTTAATTCACTTCAATACAAAAGGGGAGAAAATAAATAAACAAAAATTGGTGGTACAATTTTACACCCAGCAGGGGGAGTGTAACGGATATATTGGTAGACACCAATATTCCCAAGAAGTTAGTTATGAAGAAAGGACACAGTTAAAAGATTACAGCTGATACTAGTAACACACGTGTAAACTATTAGGTTACGTTCCCAGACATTTTAATCAAGTCAGCAGCATTAGAACAACTTGCTCTGAAACAAGTGAAAAGAATCATATTGCATTTCACATAGATTTAGCGAACAATGCAGAATATCATGAGAATGCTTTTACAAGAATTTACAGATAGACAAATTTTTAGAAAAATGAAAGTCCAATAGGGAGATGAGTGAAAAATCTTTAGCCAATGACAGACGGTTTTTCAAAAGGACGCGGTAGGAGGAGTAGGGCAAGAGCGAGAAAAGCGGGGTCTTCTTCTAACATCTTTTGAACGGGCAAGACCTAAAAGCCCGCTTCATACCACAATGTATATTTCAACCTAAAACCCGCTATAAAAGACTAAGTACATTTTACCTTAAAATACAAAAATCATTTGAAATCAAATCATCAAATTTAATAAGAGTCAATCAAGTCGAACTCACTAAGTGAAAATCATCAATCAGTTTAAAATCAATCACCAATTTCAAAAGGCATCGCAGGAACCAGTGGATAAATAGTGTTCAGTGAATGTGCGAATATAGATAAATTAATATCAATAAAGTGTTAAATAAAATAATCAATAAAATATATAGTATCAGTTTAAAAGTGTGTGAAAGGGGAAATCACAGATACATGTAAGTAAATTAAAAATTTCAATTTATGTTAAGACAGATCTCGAGGTTAAGCAAATTTAAATAAATTCAAAATCATATCCAGATAATTAAAATAAAGTCATAAACAAATTGAAAATGGAATAATATAAATGTAATAAAATAAATTCACAGCTTTAGAGCAACAATAACTAAGCAATTTGGTCGGGTCTTCTTTATAGAGAATTAGCTGCCAAGGATTTAATAATACCTAATAAGCAATTTTTTTTTTTTTTTTTTTTTCTTTATTAACTACAACTAAGATACAATCTTATCTAGTAGCTTATTTTGCATAACTAATACACATTTTTAAAAGTCACTCCAATGAGTGACTTCACTACATTAACACTCGCTTCATTCGGCTGATCCACAACACATCACTGCACTAGGTCCAGCGGTTTTGTCCTTTTCAGTCTCCGCACCGTGTCTCGGCTCTGTAGCATCTTGAGGACATCGGAATTAACATGATTTTGGAGCCTATGTTCATGCTTCCATGCAGCACCCTTTATGGCATTGATGACCATATCCATCTTGAGGTCTCTATGCAAGTCATCGTTGCGCACATACCACGGTGCATCAACGATGCTCCTAAGCACCCTATTCTGAAATGATTGAATCACTTTAACATTGGTCTTCTTGGTGCACCCCCAGAGCTGCAGTCCATACATCCAAACTGGTTTTAACACTTGCTTGTATAAAAGCAGCTTGTTTGATATTTCCAATCCGGACTTCCGTCCCAGTAGCCAGTACATACTTCTAAATTTCAGATTTAATTCTGTTCTTTTCATTTTGACATGGGGTTTCCAATTTAGCCTTGCGTCTAAAGTCATCCCCAGGTACTTTGCATGTAGCTTAGATGGAACTACTTGTGAATTTATATGAATTGGAACATTGATCAATTTATTGTTTGTAAAGTTTATGTGAGTGGATTTTGACTCATTTAATTTCAACCGCCACTTTTTCATCCAAGTGCTAATGTTATTAATACTTCTCTGTAGCTTCATTGAAGCCTCCTCGACCGTGGCTCCAACGGCCAACACAGCAGTATCGTCAGCAAAAGTTGCCATTGTTGTGTTTTCATTAACAGGGATGTCTCTTGTGTATAGTAGGTACAGGATAGGACCAAGTACGCTACCCTGTGGGACTCCTACAGATATTGTCTTTATTTCGGAATATTCATTGCCTTGTTTGACCCGAAACATCCTGTCCATCAAATAAGATTTTAATATCTGGTAGAACTGATCTGGGAGATCTCTTTGCAACTTAAAGAGCAACCCTTCATGCCAAACTTTGTCAAAAGCTTGGGAGATATCGAGGAAAACAGCCGAGCAGATCCTCTTGTTTTCAAGAGATTCTTCAATTATCCCAGTCACTCTATGCACCTGATCGATAGTTGAATGCTGGTTTCTGAAGCCGAATTGGTGAGTTGGAATCAGCTGATTTTCTTCTATGACAGGTTTCAAACGCCTAAGGAGCAGTTTCTCAAATAGCTTGGAGATTATTGGTAAGAGAGAGATTGGACGATATGATTTTTGATCACTTAAATCTTTCCCTGGTTTGGGTACCATTATTACCTCTGCGACCTTCCACTGACTTGGACAGAATTTAAGTCTAAAAGAAGCATTTATGAGGTGTAAAAGTTTCACAATAGCTTTTCCAGGCAAGGCTTTAAGTACTTGGCCTGTAATCAAATCATAGCCTGGGGCCTTCTTGATATTTAATAATTTAATTTCGTCCTTGAGTTCTTTCAGTGTCACCTGTTTTATAATCATGTTTCCACTACTATAGTTTACTGAAACACTCTCATCACAGGTTTGACCAGGATGTGGTTTAAATGTCTTTTCTAGATACTCTGCAAATATCTCCGCTTTTTCTTGATTACTCCTCGCCCATTTATGATTTTCTTTTCTGATTGGAGGCACTTGCATAACAGGCCTTTTAAGGCCTTTAGTGACTTTCCACAGTGAATAATCAGTATCTTTGCCTGGAGTTAAGCCCTGAAGATACGTGCTGACAGCTTCATTCTTTGACTCATCAATGACTTCCTTTAATTTGTTACTTAGTCGATTAAGCACCATCTTATCTTGTGGATATCGACTGATTTGCCATTTTTTACGAGCTTTTCTCTTTTCCCTTACTAATTGCCTAAGTGGGATGTTCATGCTTTTAGCTGTTGTTCTACTCACTACAGGTGTATTGTTCCAAGCTGCCTGTTGTACATTTCTAATATACAGCTCAACTTCCTCTAGTAACTGTTCAGGGGTTTTAAGTGGCACCTGAGTTTCTATGCGATCTTCAAGGTCTTTTTGAAAACCTTCCCAATCAGTTAATAAGCAATTGAAAGGAGATTCCGATTCAATTAAAAGGGTTAGAAACTGCTGTTTAGGATAAGGTTTTAAAGTAAGGAATTATGCCAATTTAATTATCAAACTTTTAATTTCAAATATTTTATACGATGTTTAGTTGTTAGCCTATTTTAATAAAGGATAAGTTATATATATTAAATATTAAGGAGACTGCATAGTAATTGAATAGTACAGTCTCCCTTAACAACGTTATACATTACGAATAATAATTATTAAAATATCCTGGTAAAATTAGTTCAGTAAATTCAGCAACTTATTATGAAGTAAAATTTAGAGGAAGAGACGATTTGAGAAATTAATCATTAAGAAATTGTATATTAAATAATTTGTACATTTCTTAAGAACAAATTTCAATAATTAAGTATCATGTTAATTCAAGCTTTTTATTCAATAAATTCAATTTAAAAAAATTCTAAATGTTATTAATGTAGAAAAGGTGTAGTCATTAAATTAATCATATGTCATGTACAATATCTTACTATCAATTATACATTTAATTCAAACCATCAAACGTCTCTGAAGTTATTTCAACCAATTAGTTGTGAGTCAGACCTCTCAAGTCAAGCATAGATTGATTCGTAAATCGAATCTGGTGGAGCCCCCATATAAATATAAACCTTACAGGATAAAGTCGCCCAAATCAAAATCATAACCTTACATGGTGGAGGCGCTAAATTTAAAATAAGCTAATTGGGTGAATATAATTGCAGAGACTAGTAATACATTGTGTATAGCATAAGGGTTAGAAAAATAAGAAAAACAAATATCTGGTATATGATTTCGATTTTATTGAGAAATGATTTTAAGTAGTAATAAATTAATTTAATAAACACTAACATTTACAAATATAACAAAGGAAAGATAATAAACATACACGAATAAATAAATTTTACAAAAAAAAACTACCCATCACAAAAACCAATAAAAAGAATAACTGAAATGGAGAGGAAAGAAAAAATACCCTTAATACAACCCTCACAATACCGTGGTTTACCATCAGAAGACATACACACATTTATATCTCGATATGAAGTAGCGTCGAGAGCAAACGGTTGGACACCAAAAACACAAATAACTTTATTACCTACATATCTTGCACAATCAGCTTTAAATTGGTATGAAAACTTCATACAAATTAATCAAGAAGGGGAGATAACATGGGAAAAAGCAAAACAGGAATTAATAAATCTATTTACACCAATAGCTCAGAACCAAAACTTACAAATAATTTTAACAAACAAATCACAAACTGAATCAGAAACGTCCATAAACTTTTACTTACAAATACAGGCTCTTTGCAGAAGAATGAACCCAAACATAGATGATACACAAATAATTTCTCACGTAATACAGGGTTTAAAACCAGACATTTTCGAACGCATTATAAAAATGGAAACTGAAACACTCAGCCAGTTAGAGGAAAATTTAAGAAAAATTGAACTACAAATATTTCAACAGACATTAAATAAGCAAAAACATTTAAGAAAGGTGGAACCCAACGAAAACATGAGTACTACATATTTTGAAAACCTAAACAAAATGTCAGAAAAGCTAGAACAACTCACGGAAATTATATACACATTAGGAGTAAATATAAACCAAAATGGCCACAAACCAACCAAATTTCAAAAACTTAACCAAAATCTAACACCTCAATATAAAACCAACCAACGATTTGACAACAGTCATCCAAAAACACTACGAAAATATATAAACGGCTATCAACTTTACAAAGGCCAAAACAGTGTAGGGCAAATATGCTCAATCTGCAATAAAAACAATCACTCAACGAACAAATGTTTCTTCAGAAAATATAACTGTAACATATGTAAAATGGACAATCACACAACAGAAGAATGTGCTTTCAATTTAAAAATGGATACTTATCCTCAATATACGAGAAACCAAAGTAGGCCTTATACTTATGTAAATAAAAAGTATTGCCAAAAATGTAGAAGAAATGGCCACTCAACTCAACAATGCTACTCTAATAAATGTTCAAAACTATCATTCAATCAAAAACGGACTAGAGGGGAGACTATACAAAACAAGAACTATACCACCCCAAAACACAAATATACAAATTTTAATACCAAATTTCAACAATTAAACATGCAAAATAAACGGATACCTAACTTAAGTACTCCTAGGCAAAACAATAATAACAACAAGCAGTTCAATGGCAGAAAATATTACTCTATTTCATTAAGGCAAAAGAAATATAAACAAGTATACTGTAATCCAAATGACACAAGCAAAATACCAGGCACTTCAGTTGGAACACAATACTCGGTACAGGACGATAACTTGGGTCAGTCACACGTACACAATTTGATGACACCAGGCGTTAACGGGATAGAACTGGAAGAGGCAGTACAACGAGAAAATGACTTTAACTCATTCAGCACATTTCACAAGCAAATTTTAAATCAAAACGGGGTACCTAAGTCTCGAAAATCAGACAAGGATGTAACATGGGATGTATACAATACATTATTTTTAAATAAAAATGAAAATTCAAGAGTATGCACAATTAACATAAAGTTCAAAACATTAAATAATCAAGATATTGAAACGATCTTAGATTCGGGCGCAAATGTTTCAATCTGTCATTATGACCTAGTCAAAAATAAACCCATAACAATTAAAACAAAAACAATAATAAAATCTGCTACAGACGACAATTTAAAAATACATGGAGAGATAACCTTACCATTTGAAATTAATGGAATAAAATTTACTAACAAATTTTATGTTGCATCTGGAATAAATACCAAAGTTATTTTAGGCAATAACTTCTTACTAGAAAATAGAGCAAAAATAGACTTCAATAAGAAACATATTACCCTATATTCAAATGACCAAAAGTGTAAAATAGAAATGAATGAATCATGGCTCCAAAAATTAAAAAATATACGATTATTAATAAATAACAACATAATAAACCACCCCGAAATAAGATCAAACGAACAAATTAAAATAGCATCAGGGCAAAGTTTACGTGTACAAGAAATAGAAAATTATAGCGAAATAATGGATTTTGAAACGGACAGGCACTTAAGGGAACAAAAACAAATTCATGCCTACATATCCCAACAGGAAAATAAATATTATGTTTACATATACAATGCATCAAGACGACCCCAAATACTTATGCCAAGAACACTTATAGGTCACTTAAACAAAAATGAAGAAAACAAAAAAATGTATGATACAGTAAACAAAAACATGACACCCACACAAACTACTCTACCCAAAAATTCAAAAAAGGAACAAATAACTGACAAAAATGGAGTACAATTCCAAATTTATGAAAACTTGACAGAAACACAACACAGGCAAGTGACAGAAATAATAAAAAAATTTAAACACATCTTTACTACGGAGGTCAAAGACCTAAGCCCAGCCAAAATTAACCCAGTAAAAATACAAGTAATTCAGGGAACATCAGGAGTTATCGTACCACCATATCGCCAAAGTAATCAGGAAAGACAGTTATTAAATCACGAATTAGATGACCTAGTAAAGGCAGGAATTTTAGAAGAATGTCCAAATTTCACGGAATACGCGTCACCAGCATTTATAGTCAAAAACCAAGATAACTCGCACAGATTAGTAGCAGATTTCAGAAAAGTAAACGAACAAATAAAGAATGAAAATTTTCCAATTCCAAGTTTACAACTAATGTTCAGCTGTTTAAACAACTCACAATATTTCACAAAGTTAGATTTAAAAAACGCCTTTTTCCAATTACAAGTACATGAAGAAAGTAAACCATTATTAACAATTAGAACTCAAGACAAAATGTTAAGATATACAAGATTACCACAGGGACTTAAAGTATCAAGCGCAATATTCCAGAAAGCCCTAAACAAAACACTAGCAAAACACCTTTTTAAAAAGTGCTTATCATATTTAGACGACACTTTAGTGCTTGCACCGACCTTTGAAGAGAAATTACACAATCTAGAAGCTGTTTTAAATGAACTAGACAAAGCAAATCTGAAACTCAATACAAAAAAATGTAAATTTTTTTACAAAGAAATTGAAATATTGGGACACAAGGTTTCGCCTGAAGGAATAGAGCCTCTAAAATCTAATATACAGCCAATATTAGACTTCAAACAACCAAAAACCTTACGTAATATAAGAGCTTTCCTAGGAGTTTCAGGCTTTTTTAGAAAATTCATCAAAGATTACGCAAAAATTACACACCCTTTAACAGAACTTCTCAAAAACCAACAACAAAAAAACTCTAAAATAATTTGGACAGAAAATTGTAACAAAGCTTTTGAACAGATAAAATCAATTTTAACCAATCCACCATTGTTATCACATTTTAAAGAAACCAGGAACACAAACGTATACACTGACGCTTCGAATATTGGAATCGGAGCGGTATTAACACAAATAGATCTTAACAATAATCAAGAATATCCAATTGCTTACCTATCCAGAAAATTAAAACCACACGAAACAAGATATTCCACAGTTGAAAAAGAAATGCTCGGATTAGTTTATTCTATTGAGTATTGGAGAGAATACCTATTAGGCAGAAAAATTACATGTTTCACCGACAATTCAGCATTACAATACTTTCAAAATTTCAAAAATCCATCAAACAGACTAGGCCGACTAGCAACCAAATTAGTAGATTACGATCTGGACATAAAATACAAGAAAGGGAAAACAATGGGTTTGCCAGATTTCTTATCTAGACAGGAAACGGGAGAGGAAATTCCACAAAACTTTGAGGATGTATTTTTAATAAATTACGACACACGAAACTTAGAATTACTACAATCAAAGGATCCGTACTTAAAACAAATCAAACTTGCACTTTTAAACATTGACCGAGATAACAAAAAAATTGACAGGGCATCTAGACATAACACGTTAGAGGATCAAATTATATACTTCAAACAATTCAATGGCGAAGACGTAATAAAACTTTTGGCCATACCGGACGAATTAAAACAAGAAATTTTAATACAAGCCCATGACAATCCACTCACAGGAGGACATTACTCATACTACCAAACAATTTCAAAAATAAAGGACAGATACCATTGGCCAACTTTGCATAAAGACGTACAAGAATACACAAAGACATGTAACACTTGCCAAAAACGTAAAATACCAACCAGAAAACCATACGGGTTATTAAAACCAATATTACCTACACACAAACCCATGGATAGAATAATAATAGATTTTATTGGACCGATAAACTCATCGTATGCTCATAAATACATTTTAACTTGTTAAAAATAAAGTTTCTTACCTTCTTCCGTCACGTGACCTCTTCTTT
>JAGFPH010027046.1:0-10179 GCA_018207615.1 Philaenus spumarius | reverse complement strand
CTTGTCAACATGAAGATGGGACCCGCCTCTCTTGGCAGCGATTCATGCAGGATGTTAGAAAGGCCCGGTCATTGATACCTAAATTTATCGTCAGAGCTTTTATTCAATTTTGATATAGTTAAGGTTAAAATAAAGATTTGCTGTTTTCGACTGCTCCGGTAGTTATTTTTAGTTTTTTCTTCAATTTCCTCAGTTTAGATAAAATATCAGACATTAATCTCTTTTATTAAAAGCTAGTCCTAAACTTCAAACTAAATATACTACATTTAAAACGTTCTCCCCAATAACTATTCATCTGTAATACTGTACTGTATTAATCTGTAATACTGGCATTAATTACATTTATTTTACAGTTGAATTTGTAATATACTTCTTAAGTTAAAAATAAAAACAAAAAAGTCATAATGTAGCTACTTTGAAGTTACATTGACTAATTAAGGTCAGGCAGCTATGTTGTGTAAGACTGTTTTCTTAATTTTATATCTACTGCCATATGAAATAAAACTATTTGTATTATTTCTTACAATTTTAATTAATTACTTCTTTTTTTACTATAACACAATCTCGAATTGCGGTAACCTCTGATTATTACTGATTATTCTTCGAAATTGTATTAACACGTAGTCTAGGCTACTTTGTTATGTTATTAAGAAATGTATTATTACAATCAATCTGAAACACCCGAGGAAAATTCAATACTAAACATAAATATATCTAAACGCATTGAAATCTGTTCAAATAAACAGTAGTAATTTTCTTGTGCGCCAGGAAAGTAAGAAACCGTTAGATTATTTCTTCCCCTAAGGAACAATTGTTTGGAAATCTCGATCGAGAAATATCTTTTGGTAAGGGAGGGGTGCTATAAGGGTTGGGGTAGAAATCCATTGGTTCGGAAGGAATTAGATCATAACGTTCTTTTCATCAGTTGGCTTATATCAATACCCGTCCTAGATGAGCTATATAGGTCTACTATAAATTGCTGTGTATAAGTACACAATGGTACTTAGATTTACTTGGATTGCTTTCTGTTTCCAAGACGGTGTTTTATAGAACGTGAAATCCATGACACTGAAACGACACAAACAAATATTATTACCTACGATATACAGGTGTCAAAGTTTCTTTGAATAGTTTAATGCATTTAAACTTTTAAATTTTATTTGATTTACATTTTCGTAAATCGACAACTTTAAAAAACTCAGAAATCTCACTTTAAAATACGTAAATAGAGAAAACTCTAAAACTAATTTTGTTCGAATTAAAAATTGGCCTACGAATTTTATTTCAAACAATAAACGCACATACAATTATTCGGGATTCTTTAAACTTTTTTGTGTCCGCGTCTCAGCATTCTAAGTTCGTGAAGCTTATTTTTGGAAAGCATTGTATTTGTAACATTAAAGCTATATTTGCAAGTTATTATACACTTATTACTAGCTGGCCTGATCCAGCTTTGCACTGAGAGACAAAGTTAAATATGGGGATTTTTAGTAACTTTGACACCCCCAAACCACCCTAAAATTTTGAATTTTTTGAAAACCTTTCTTAGCGAGCACCTAGGGCCGTAGAGGAAGCTACATACCAAATGTCATTCCAATCAGTTCGGTGGTTTTTGAGATTTCGTGATGAATGAGTCAGTGAGTGTTGATTGGATTATATATATATATATAGATTCATAATAATAAGCAGTACTTTATTAACCTGCAAAATATTGTTACAGAAATTAACAAAATTGTACATATGAAAATGCAATAATTTTTTCCTAAATTTGTTTAAACCAAAATTAAAATTCTTCCTATTTACTGTATTAATACACAAACAAATAAAGGAGAATAAATAAATTACTAACTGTACTGCTACACTATGGCCCAAAAGGACCATCTGCTGGGATAACAGCAAAATAAAAAAAAACTATGATTTAGTTGAACCTTGCCTCAAGCCCATTACAGTCGCCATACAATTCTTTCAAACTCTCTTTCAAACTCGTAGACATAATTATCTGTACAAGACAATTTGAGAAACAAAAATTTCTGTCATTAGTATCAAAAGCTGACGAAAAAAACAATATTATTTACCTTTTGTAAACGAATGGCAAAAATTAATCATATTTTTTATTCTAAACAAATCGTCTACAATGGAACATCCATTCTTGAAACCTGCATGAATTTTATTTATGATAGTCCGTTCGTAAACCCATAAATGTGAGGGATTATGTAACAAACTAGTATTTATTTAAGTAATACAATCTATAAAGAACAACCCTCTTTAATTTTCTACAATCTTGATATCATCTTTTTTATGTAAAGGAAAATAATATATTTGTTTAAACTTCTTAGAACTAGGTGCTTTTATAGATTCTATTGAAAGTCACCAATAATTTGACATTAATAACTAAGAGCAATATAAAAACAAAATTATGCTTTAGTAACCTGGAGCTTTGCAGTTTTTATCCATCATTAGTTTTCTTGAGAGTGAATTTCCTCCAATGTATAACAGCTTTTCAAAACAAATAGGATTGTCAAATTCTATACAGAAATAAAAGTAGATAATTTAAAAGATTTTTGAAATAATGAACCTTCTCATCAGTATCAATGTTGCTCTACTATTTTTACCCTTAACATAATTAATCGTCTGCCATAATGTTTTGCATATTTCCTAGCTTGGCTTACTGTAACCTATAATATTGTTTTATACGTTTTTTTTCTATATTTTCAAAACTTTTGAAATTTTTACTCCATTTTACGTCCTTTTTCATATACTGTATAGCTGAATTCGTTTTTCTAAAAAGATACAACAATTTAAAACCGTTCTTCTTTCTGACAAACATTTAAAATCAAACTACGGTTGTTTTCGATATATACTTATTTTAATACTTAAAGAGTATTTGGTTCCCTTTTTTAAATGTAATGTTTTCTAATACAATTAATTAATTATGACACTATGAATAGTTTCTTTTTCTGAAATTTTGAAAAAAAAATCAACTCTCACCATAGTTGTGCTAATTTTACCGCAAAAATCACACTTTCTTAACTCTTTTTTTAATAATAGTTACAATGGAAGTGTGAACGCTCCCTTATTTTCTGATCTTGAGCTGTATTTCAAGCACTCTACGTAACTAATAACCCTGAAATTATCTATAGTTGGCAAAAAAATCTACTGATACCACGGCTAAGTCAATAACAAATGCGCCTGTATTATTTATTAGTAAACTCCCCTTAGTCCAGTCAAATAGTACACTAGAAATCGCTAAAATCGCAAACTAACGGCTAGTTCTGATTTATTAATATGTTGTTAGAACCCTTAGCTAGTTATCATAGTATTGTACAGACAAAGACCTAATTGTATACAAGTAATCAATCGATTGCCTATACTCGTTTCAAAATAGTGGTAATTTAAACTTTTTAATCTCAAATGTCTCAAAAAACCATTAATATGAATACCAGCTAACAACACGAGAAAAAATGACTTTTATCGAAAAATTAAATTGATATTTATTTTTTTCTGTAGTGTAAAGCAACCGAGTTATCGAACTAAAACGGAAAACATGTACTTTAGTTCAACTTTTTTTTAAAGCAATTTTTGTATCGTATATTCAACGTAATTTTTACGACGTACTTAAAACCAATGTATTTATTTAAGCTTCCAGTTCATTGTTTGCATAATTCTTGAATATACCAGTTAACAAAATGAAAGTAGCAAATTTACCATTTGCAAGGGAATATAAGAGAAACTACTAACATCATTAAACTTTTTCAGTAATTTATTACGATAATTAAAACCATATGTTTATTTCAACCAACACATTAGTCCTACTTCCTAACCATCATAGATGTATACATAAAGTGTATCAAGTCAAATATAAATAATCTATAGCAATAGAATCAAATTGGACCTACCGTGTCCACCTCAAACAGGGAAGAGTTTCACCGCTGTTAGGTTAGGTTAACGATCTCACAAGCCTAAAGCCGCGTTTACACCGGAGTTGTCAACATGTTGTGAAGCAGTTTTAAGAGAATGTTGACAACTTTTGGATGTTGCCAACATGTTGACAACAAAAAAATCGTTTCCCGTCGGTTGTCGGTAAAGATCAAAGAAAGTTGGCAACAAAATGGTGTCAACATGTTTACGGACGCTAAAAAACATGCAACTTGTTGGCAACAAGTTGACAACTTTTCCCACTCCGCCTTCGCGCGCCAGACAGCGCGTCATCACTCCAGTTGTAGTCAAGGCCAAGCCCATTAACGTGTGTTTGTGTAGGTAAAGTTCAGGTTCAGTTGAATGTTTACAATGGAAAATGAGGGTGTTGAATGGTTGCGTGCAAAAATAACTGAACTATAGAAATGTATGGGGAAACAGAGGTTCTTTGGAACCCAAAAATTGCTACATACAAAAACAAAAATTTTAAAAACTATGCGTGGAGTGAAATTGCATTTGAACTGAAAATGGACAAAGCAGATGTACAAAGCAAAATGAGGAGCGTGATCGCCCAGTTTCAGCGGGAAACTAAAATGGTGGGCTTTTGATTTACTGTACTTCTATTTTTAAAGGACAAAACTACTCCTAAAACTACTGCTATTTTGTCACACAACTACAACACGTCCCTCGTGCCATAGTTTTTAAAAATCTAAAAAAGTTGTGCTTTTTGTTTAAAAAATGTTTTTGGTTAAACGTACATTATAAGAACAACTTATCAATAAGTAGGAAACAAATTTGTATGTACATGTATTAGATAATAATTTAAAAAACTGTACAAAATCTCTTAAAGTATACACAGGCCTAGGCCTATATATAAATGCATAGGTATATATATTGTTTTAATAAACTTATTTGTTTAATTGAAACAACAAAATATTTTTCAAGTAGTTTTGGTTGTGAGAATGTAATTATTTAATTCAACGTTTAAAGTTTTTTACATTGGAATTGAGCATTTGTTAGGAAAATAAAACGGATTTATACATTAAATTAAGTTTATTTTATGAATTATTAATCAAATATCAGTTAAGTACTATTCAAGTAATATTCAATTATTACTAATATAAACATCATCGTAAGAAAAGGAGAAAAATTTATAAAATTTACCTAAATCATTGCAAATTTATCATTTCTTTAGTGACCTGTGATATGTATAGTAGTATTTATAATATTTATTGTATTGATTATATGAAACTGCAGTGTGCGGCATTAATATTTGGAATGATGCAGACAACTATTTGACTACTGTCATCTGGTGCCCCCCCCTTTCCAAACCTGATTTTAAATATCTATTACTTTTCCTTTTGGCAACATAGGCCACACATCTCGGTTCATGTAAATGTTTTGTGTATTTCAATTGAAATTAACAACCAAAATGAAAAAAATATGTTTTTAAATTACTCAAAATCTGTTTGTTGTGAAACGTAATTTATATTCATTGTTGATAGCCTTTGAACTACATATATTTTATATATATTATTTTATTTATTTTCTGTCAAATGTAGTCTGTATTGGTACTTTACCTTTTATGTGGCTACATTTTTCACTGCCACAGGCAGCATCATCAGGTCAGCTATCTATGTCCTAGATAGTTGACCTGATGATGCTGCCTGTGGCAGTGAAACATGGAGCCACATAAATGGTAAAGTACAAATACAGACTACATTTAACAGAAAATACAGACTACATTTAACAGAAAATAATATATATAAACGTAATTTATTTAAATTTAGTACTTTTTGCCGCCATTTGTAAACGAGGTGAGTTTTTTAAGTATGTGAGGGGTATTTTTTAATTTTTAAGTATGTTTTAATTTGATTCACCTGTTACTTCACCAACTGAAGTAACAGGTGAGTGAAATGTATTGGGTTAAAAATAAACGTAATCAAATTATTGGCGCGAATTATTTTGTTGCCAACTTGTTTTCCACTTATTGCCAACATGTTGTCAACTTATTGACAACCTGTGCTTCCACTTGTTGTCAACATGTTGGCAATAAATTTTGGTGCCAACATTTGGTGTAAACGCGGCTTTATATTTACTTTCACACGATTTTTAAATCCGTAAACCAGCAAGTAGTTGAATGGAATTATATTTAACTGATTCTATAAAATTTGACAATTTAGCGGCACTAATCTCTGTGAGAAAGTGTTAGCAACCCGTTGCTATAGAAACGTGTTTTGTACATTCTGAGAAGAATTCAGATTTTTTTTTAACGACGTTGAAGTCTGTAGACATGAAGCAGGAGATGTCTTGATGTTAAGTCACGTTTTTGAAGGGAGGGGTAGGCCTATACGTAAATACAGTGTTGGTGGTTTAGACATTTTGTTAACATGGTGAGTAATAAATCGTTCCAAAGTGTAATTTTGTAGAAATAAATTTTCTTGTTTTAGATTTTCAGCTAGTGAATAGTTCAATTCTGTACAAGTTGTAAAAATCTCTGTAAATAAGATTTGTTCCTAACTATCGAACATTTTTCTTAAAAATTTTGTCTAAATCGTTCAATTATTGGACATATTAAATTAAAAGTAACCATTATAGAGATGTATATTAAAATTTGTTTGATTTTACCTTCTTACAACACAAACATAAAGTAGGCCTACCCGGTGAGAATATAAAATGCATACGTACCGCTTCTCTCGCCAACCCCCTCGCTGCTTTTACCGCTCGCTCCCTGCCTACAATAACAATAAAGGAATTGCAAAGGCAATATTACATACTCTGATAATTTCAATGATATTACTATTGATAATGACAGAAGCAATTGGATTGGGGTAAGGTGGTGGGGGTAGCGGTGACATGGATCCTGACGCATGCGCAGTAGGACCATAGTTTTTCGTGAGTGACAGAAATTGTTTATATAATTGAGAGATATACATTTATGTACAATAAATTAATTAATAGAAATTCTAAATTCTGTATTTATTACTATTTAATAACGTTAAATTTGGAGAAGGCCGTACTTTAAATTGTAAACGAACATCATAAGCAAACAAACAAAATTAATGTTAATTGTTTAGGTTCAAGTTAGTTTGTTCCGCACTCATTAAAGAAGGGTTGACAATCCTGACGGTTCGAGTCAAACACTCATTATTACTTCTTACAATACTTAAACAAAATATATACGTTTTGTTCAGGAAGTTCCTTTAACCCCTATTTTGCTTTGTATTTTTTACATAATATCTGATTTTCTATGATTTTTTATCATTGAAAAGGAAGGTAGGTAAATGTAGGTAATGTGACACATCATTGTAAAGCTTATTAAACGAAATGATTCAAACTAGAGCTTAGTTTCTTACTCCGTGACAAATTAATGGATAATCCAAATTCTGAAAACTGTATTTTTGATTATAGTTATTGATGATAAAGTTATTAATTATATTTAACCTTCCACTAAAACTATTTAACATTTAATTTGTTTTTTGGTGGGTTATTTATTATTAGTTGTTGTCATGTTTTTACATGACTTAAAGTGGTTGTTATTATTGTTTTATATTATGTCTAAAATTTATAGTTACATTTTTCAAGATTGGTGGTTTCTTGGAAACTAAAATTGTTTTATTTGAAATCGTTTTCTTTCTAATATATATTATTTTTTGTCATAGCTGTTATTAATTTGTGTTAATTTTGTTTATACTGTATTTCTTTTTTATATTTTAGAAGCAAAATATGCTTAATATAAAATAAATTTATAAACAAATTTAAAGGATTAGTTTTTATACATAATATGTCTTTACTGAAATAAAGCTTCTAGGTGCGATAAATATATTTAGTGTTTCTATTTTGAACTAAAATGTGATTAATTTATTTTATTTTGTTTATTTATTTTATTTATACCTCTGCGAGAAAATATGAAGTGCATTTTTAAACTATAAAACTTAACCATAAAACTAAAATAATGTTTCTAAGTTTTAACATGTTTGGACTCATATATAATATGTGCCTGATTTAACAAACGAATGTTTAAAGTCACAAAATAATAACTCATGATTGCTTTTGATCGTTTAGTTTGAATCACCATCCACTCAAAACACAATTACTTTCTGTTGAAAGTTTCTCTTCTTTTAAGGGATATAGAGAAGGGAGAACGAAATCCAAATAGTAAAATAGTAATCCTCCATAATAAAACAAATTTTGTTGCCCTTAAAAGTAATTTTTATTTTATTCTGTGTGATTTGGTTAAGTTTAGTTCAATGTAATTTGAGAGGACACTTTTATACTAAAAAAGCTTCCTTATTTAAACAAATATACATTACAATCTAGTATAAATGGTTTAAATCTGGATACAACTTCATTAGGTAGTGTATAGTATTACTTTAGCGTTTTTTCGTTAGATTTTATTGTAAAGGAAAAGGACAATTTCTGAACGTTTGAATATCTTGTGTGAATTTCACTAGTTTACGTTAGGCCTAAGGCTTACTCAGTAATATTTAAGGGAATGAAAATGCTAATATTTAATAGTTAAATATTGAATATTCATTACAAATAACAAGAACAGATAGCCTTAGCGAGGAAAGCAATTTAACAAAGGAAATGAAGAGTTTTGTATTATTTATTCAGTTTTTGAGTTACAATTTCAGCTCCCTCCAAAACAAATTCAATCTCTAAGCACGTCAGCTGGCCGACGGATGAATGAAGCCGCTTTATAATTCTTTAAATCAAAAGATCAATATCGAATAGTGAAAGCCTCGTTATATCGAGCGAGGAGCGCAGGGGGGTGCACAATGTAAATTTGATTACTTAAAGGGGAATTGAAGCGTACTTTGGTGTTCCAACAACTTCAGAAATAAAATGTAAGAACAATTCTTTCCTAAGTTGTTTCTTCAAATATGAAAATAATTTCCCATGCTGTGTTTTCAAAATAAATTTTGAACTTATATCTTAGCTTAATTTAATATTTATTTTGTATTTTATTTTAAAACTTTGTTTTTATTTGCTTAGATTAGCTAAAGTTATTGAAACATGTGTAATCATTTATAAATTGATTTATTCTTATACTGTATTTACAAAATATTTTCTGTTGTTATTTTTTACATACAATTTGTAATATTATAAATGTAGCAGTAAAAGCAGACATAAGTGAAGAATTGCTTGCGGATTTTTCACTCAAATAACCATTTTAATAATTGACTATTTTAATGTTCATGATCTGAGAAGACATACGCTTCAACAGTTCGAATTTAATTGTTGGCGGTTATTTCCGTTTGTTATTCTACCGCTCCCCCTCCCCCTTCATTTCTCTAACTACCACAAAGTAAAGACTTTATTTAACTTATGCCTAACTGTATCATTAGGTATATCTACAACTATACCCAGATATCACAAGGCTTAGATATAGCTTCTTTTACCATTTACCGCTTTCGTTGTTTGTACAGTATTGTGGACATCCATTTCCTGATAATTTTGCCGACAGTCAAACGTCCTTCAGGGATAAAGCACTCTCCTGCCTTTGTTATGCAATAGGGCTGTGTAAACAATACAAATTACTATGAGCCATGCATAGCAAGCTAATATATAATATGCTACTAGATGCACAGATAGGTAAGCTTAGATGTTATAGATTCGCTGATATTTTTTGTTTATTGTTTTGCAGTAAGATGGTATAAACTCGTAAACCGTATTTTTGACGATCGTCTGTGCTCAAAGTATGAAAAAATTAAAATCCATATTTTAAAGAGTTTTTAGTTTATAAGTTTAGTGTATAAATGACTGCTTATATAAAATTCCATATTTAATATTATGTTTGTTATTATCTTCTAAAATAGGTTAATAAATAAATGTATAACTAAATGAAAATATTTTCGATTGAAATACTATTTTTATAACCCTTGATGAAATTTAAAACATATAAATGATGACATTTAAATCGACATTTGCAGTATTTTAGTTAATTCAGTAAACTTAATTTAATTTAATTCCATAATTTGAGTTCCTGTTCCCATAATCCTTCCCAAAGATCTTTATCACTTAACACACAATATCTATTTATCTACCTTTGATGATGCTGATGGTTATCTTATCTTCATAGTCTCACCCTCCATTTTCTAAATAAGTCCTCACCAATATCTTGTGTAATTTATATCATTAAATATTGTACTCTATATTGTTATTTTGATGTATTATAAATTTTCCACTATTTTCGGCTTTCCTCGTCCTATAAACTCACATATATTATTGTTGTCTATTTATTTATCTCCAGTCAACTCT
>JAGFPH010027044.1:0-10179 GCA_018207615.1 Philaenus spumarius | reverse complement strand
TCTGGCGCGGGAAGCTGTACTGCTATAATCCCCGTAAGGCTGAATGTAACGGAGATGACAGAATTTATGGTTGGGCATCACGGGAACAGGCGGGTGGGGGCCTGTTTCACCCCTTCGGGGGTTTACATATCCCGTACCATATGATTACCCGTCAGTTGAACGATGGATGTGTGATGAGCTATTGATGGTGAAAAATACTAAGAAGGGTCACGGGGACTGTAAAGGGTCAAGAAGGGTTTCAGTAAGATGTAAAAGTCAATGGTGGTTCATTATGTACACTTATAAGATAACTAGACCTTTCTATTAATTTATGGTAAACATACAAGTGATTCAACAATCTCTATCAATTGACCTTTCTCTTAAATTTATTTTAAAGTTTTTTTTTTATTCAAAATTTCTTATTTCCTTCAAATCTCCTTGCTATTTTAAGGCTGACGAAACGATTTTTGTTTATCTCGGTAAAAGACCTTTTACCACACACACAGACTGACAATAGTTTCCAAAAATATCACGGCTTATTAAATGACAAAATGAACAAGCATATAGAAATTTCCGTGTCATACACGCATCATACTGACAGTATTCACTTTCTTGAAAAATGCCCTCAGAAGCTATTCTTCTGACATCCATTATCAGGTGTAGCGAACATATAGCTACCCAATGGGGTGTGTAGGCTCTTTCTGATGATTAAGGAAGCTCTACCTGTCAAAGGAGAGAGGCTTTTTTCTGATGATTGAGGATGTTGCCCGTCAAACAGAAACAACGATGTTCCAACCGTACCTCCTGGGTAGCAATGGAAAGCGGTCGAATCCCATCTATCTCATTAGAGATGTAAAGTAGTACTTTCCTGTATTCTAAAACATCTATTCACAATGACAAGAATACTGCAATAACTCAATGTTAGCGACTAAACGCTAACTGATGAAAACACAATAATAGCACGACGAGAACACGACCAACAAACACAATAACACCTTAGCATGACGAAAAATTGACAACTCCCCATTAGTACGAAGGAAACACGATGACAACATCTTAGTGCTAGGCATTCATCACAAATCCCCTCCTAAAGTTTAGGATGCTTACCTTTACACAGTTAAGGTCCTAGGCTATACTAAGTATTTTTCTGTACACTACAACAGTTATACAATGTATTTTACATCCTATAACAGTCGAAAGTCGTATCAATATGGCACTGTCATCTGAGGTTAAGACAGGTTATTTAGATAGCGTTGGTGAGAATGATAGGTTACGTCATAATTTTAGAACACCTTCTATGTAGCAATTAAGTGTTACACACGCCTAAATCTAATAACTTAATATTTGTGTTTAGACAGGACCAACGTTAATATGTTTATCGTGTAGGTTAGGCACATTGGTCTTTGCTAATGAGTTATGTTCGCTATTTATGTTAATTATCATGTTAATATTTGTTGTTTGGGCTTGGCTAGTTAACAATATAGGCCGACTAGGTTTCGTAGAAACTTACTACGTTGTACAACATTACGTCTTAGGTTAGTTTACGGCATAGACTCCTATAAAAACAATTGCTGTTGTGGTTTTTAGGTTAGAAAAATATAGGTCGATTATTTTTCGTAGAAGCTTACTACGTTGTATAACAATACGTCTTAGATTAGTAGCGGCATAGATTCCTATAAAAACAATTGCTATTGTGGTTTTTAGCTTAGAATAATATAGATCAATTATTTTTCGTAGACACTTACTACGTTGCATAACATTATGTCTTAGGTTAGTTTACGATATAGACTCCTATAAAAACAAGGCCTGTCCATGTTAGTAGAAGCATAGGTTTCCACGTTAAGGTTTGCGGCTTTGGTAGGGTTAACAATAAAGGTATCTTGGTTATTGTTTGCTGATTAGGCATGGTTAATTATTAACAACATAGCTTCGTGCTAAAATAATGTTATGTTTACAGGTCGGTTACCCTCAGTTATGTTTGGGTGTTTCTACTGGTAGATCGTCATAATACCTTTCTCTATAAGTTACTTGTACATAATACTTTACAGCGAGCCAAATCAATCCTTGTTCGTCCATACCGTGTGTTATATGTTTTTACTATACACTATAACAATTTTAGGCTTAAGTTTTGTTAAGTTATATTACGAAAGTTCGTTTTGGAACACCCTGTATAGGCTGCGACAAGATGGCTGCGATCAACGGATTTTAAATTTAGCAACGTCGTTTAACAATGCACATACAAATTTTTCCGATCACCCTGTCGTTTTGGAACACCCTGTATAGGCTGCGACAAGATGGCAAACTAAGTGGCAACGGTTTATAAATTTAACACCGTCGTTTAACAACGCATATACACTTCTTTTCGATCTCCTAATCGTTTTGGAACATCCTGTATAGACCGCTACGAGATGACGAACTAGATGTCTACGGATTATAAATTTAGCACAGTCGTTTAACATCGAGGATACAATGCATATACGTTATTTTCCGATCACACAGACGCTTTGGAACATTCTGTAGGAGGCTGCAAAAATGGTTGGCTGTAAGGATACCATGCGTATACGTATTTTACCCTATCACCCTGACTCGCAGGCGATCAAGATGACGGTGGGTTACAATGCATATGAAACATTTACAAACAGAATAGGGTAAGGAATTTTTCAATGCGTACATTTTTATTCAAATTATTACTCTATGCCCAATTTTTTAACGCATATACTTATTTTTCCGATCACCCATGATCGTGCAACTGTCTGCTCATAACGCATCGTTATATACAAAGTATTACCCTTAGCCCAAAATGTTTTATACATGATTTATCTATAACGCACTGTTATATACACATTTTTATACACATTATTACTCCCAAATTTTAAATGTGCCCAAATATTACAACACTGGGATCTGCTATGTTTATATACTCAACCTTAATACAAGTAAACTAGAAATCTCGTCGTGGGCCAAACGTCAAAGGCAGTTCTCTCGCCGAACTCGCTAGGTTCGAATCACCGTTCTGGACTAACTTCAAAATAAAAACTAATAATATGAATAAATAGTGGTCACGTGACTTCGGGTTGGGTTCAGAGTGAGGGGTATGGCGGTAACAACACATTCCGATCACCCAGACGTTTTGAAACACCCTGTATAGGCTGTGACAAGATGACAAAATAGGTGGCGACTGATTGTAAATTTAACGCAGTCGTTTAACAATGTACATACACATCTTTCCGATCACAAAGGCGTTTTGGAAGACCCTATATAGGTTGCGACAAAGATAGCGAACTAGGTGGCAACGAATTTTAAATTTAGCAACGTCATTTAACAATGCACATACAAATTTTTCCGATCACCCTGTCGTTTTGGAACACCCTGTATAGGCCGCAACAAGATGACGAACTAACTGACGACGGGTTTTAAATTTAGCAACATCGTTTAACAATGCACGTACAATTTGGCCCTGTATAGACTGCGACAAGATGACGAACTAGGTGGCGACTGATTGTAAATTTAACGCCGCCGTTTAACAATGCACATACAAATTTTTCCTATCACAAAGGCATTTTGGAACACCCTGTATAATCACAGACAAGATGGCGAACTAGCTTGCGACGGATTGTAAATTTAACGCCGTCGCTTAACAATGCACATACAAATTTTTCCGATCACCCGATCGTTTTGGAACACCCTGTATAGGTTGTGATATATCACAAAGATGGCGAACTAGGTGACGACAGATTATAAAAGTAGCGACGTCGTTTAACATCGAGGATACACATCTTTCCGATCACCAGGGCGTTTTTGGAGCACCCTGTACATATAGGAGATGTCCGAAAAAGGTGACGACGCACAACAACGACGCTTCCACAAAGATGACGACGCACAACAACGACGCTTTCCATATCCAACAAAGATGACGACACAAAACAACGACGCTCCCGTCAAAGACGGACATTCAATTTTATAATTATTACAAAAATGGCTGCCAAAATGGCGGAAACAAAATGGCGGAGAGGTAAAAAACCCACCACCACCCCCACACCCAGGGTCACGTGACCAAATTCGACTCTCTGATTGGCTAAATCGTAGTCCCATAAGAGCCCATGTTGGGCCTCAAGTATGGCCATGACTACTGACAAGTATTAAAAGTAATTATTATATTCAATCTATATGTGAGTTTAAAGAATAGACAGTTTATGCAATGACTTTAAGACGCGGAAAGTATAGGCTACGAGTTTCGAGACGCATTTAGAAAAGCAACGTCTACACCAGTCTAGACGAGATAAGAAGCGAACACCTGCAAGCTATTTCCTGGAAAAAAGGTCTACGTGCTTTTCAACATCAAAGATCCAGAAAGAACGCATAGCTAGTATCCAAAAGATCTGCAACTGTGAACATCTGTGTCGTCAGACGTTTCTGAGCGGTGGAGAGAAAGACGCTAACGTCACTTGTCAAGTAGAGTCCAAGCGGTGAGCATGCTTGAAGTGTTGCGCGCTGCGCATTAATAAAAAGTTTAAATATGTAACATTTATTGTTCATCAAGTCGTAAAGGGTGTTCTTTGTGAGTTATTGAAGAACTGATTTGAATTTTTACGAGAACTAATAACTATCATCGACAATGGTGTGCACTACGATCGGCGAACTTTTCAAGTGTCTTAAATAAATAATGTGAAAGTAATTCGAACATGAACTAGCTACGAAAGTGTTGGCGCATGCGAGTGGGGTTTTATTTTTATTTTTAAATTAATTAGTTTATGTGTCTGCCTTTTACGTAAGTATTAAATATCTATATGTACCATATATTTTTTTTTAATTTAAATTGATTTATGTTATTTTTTTGGCTACATTTTTAGTCAAAGTGATTTATAAGATTGTAAAAATTCTTTTTGTAACTCGATATGATAAAGAAAACAACATGCAGGGCTAAAGCGGCCAATAAAAAAATCAGTTGTTATGTGAACCATTATAGTTTAATTTCACTATCCTATATTCCAGCGAGTACTTGTTCAGGAACTCCACGATCCTGAGTTGTAAGTTGTAAAAAGACAACAGGTAAAGAAAACTAGTATAGGCTTAACCTAAAAACAATTTTTTATTAATTATTTTTAACAAGTTATATTAAATTCATTTTTCATTTTACATTTTTATATTTTTATAACGCCTAACGTTATAAAATGGCGCCCGAACTTGGGACCTGAAATAACGGAAGCTGGAATTGGATTTTGAGGTTGAATTGGATGGTGAAACATAGCAACTGATTTTTGTTTGAAATAAATTGAAAAAAATAATATTGCGATTTTGTTTAAACAAATTAAGGGAAAGTATATTTTATTAAAATGGATAATACAGAAAAATTTAATGACTCAGGTTTGGCACTGGATCAGTCAATAGAAAATGAGAGTAAGAAAGATGATACAAGCCTAGACTTAGAAAATGTTGATAATAAAGTAGATTCTGTTGTAGGTGTAAAATCTGAAATGGATATTAATGTAATGTTTAGTTTTATAAAAGATCAATTCATGCAAAATAAACAAGAATTTAAGGAACTTAATGAAAGTAATGACAAAGTGAATTTTAAGTTGGATCAAAATAAACAAGAATTTAAGGAACTTAAAGAAAGTAATGACAATTTGAATTTAAAATTGGATCAAAATAAACGAGAATTTCAAGAAAATTTTGATAGTTTAGATTTAAAATTTAAAGAGATTAAAAATAGTTTTAACAACTTTGAACAAAATTTTGAGATTTTAAATAAAAAATTTGAGAATTCATGTGTAGAAACAGAAAAGAAATTTGAGAAAATTTCAAAGGAAGTTAAAAGTAATTTTAAAGTGATAGAAAGCAAAATTATTGAAACAAATGTACAAGTTGAAAGTAAACTTACGCAAATGAATGAGAAGGTGGATGATGAATTGGTAAAAGTAAATAATGAAATTAAACAGGTTAATAATAATGCTAAACATTTTGAAAATAAGATAAATGTAGAGTTAAAAGATGTAAAACAAAATTTTGATGAGTTAAAAAATGATTTTGAGGTTAGGTTAGATGCTAAATCTGTAGTTATGGTAGGTGATTATAAAAGTGAAACTGTAATTCCAGAATTTTTCAATGAAAAGAGGGAACCACATCCTAAAACTTTTATAAATGCTTTAGAGATATTTAACCAATATAGAGAAGATAGATGGGAATTAAAATTAGCGTTAATGCGTAAATATTTCAAAGATGAGTCTGCAATTTGGTTTGATGTACACAGTAAAGAATGGCATAGTTTTATAGAGTTTAGAACAGTATTTTTAAATAGATTTTGGTCGCAAGATAAACAGGAGAACTTAAGAGTGAAGATTATGTTAGGAAAACCTTATGTAGGTCAGTTAAGAGAAGTACACAACTATGTTATCAGGTTCACAGTTTTTGGATCCTCCTATGACAATGGAGACTTTCACAAGACATATCGTTAAATAACTTCCAAATGATTTAAGATTGGTAATTTTAGCGGCAATGCCTGAGAATCTAAATAGGTTGGAAAAAATAATTATGGACTGGCAAGAGAGTCAGAAGTATGTAAATGAGGGAAATCATAGTAATGGTTTAGAATACAATAAAAATAGGCCATTTTTTGAAAATAGAAATAGAAACTTTAATGAAAAAAGACCAATGTATGATCAGAACAGACATATCCAAATTTTGGAAATAATAGAGAACCATATGTACCTAGATATAACAATAATAATAACAATAGTCAGGGCAGATTTCAGAATAGGCCACCTAATAGAGAGGCACCCATGACAGATAGAGAAATGAACAGTCAGGTTAGGCAGGATAGTAGACAGAACGAGACAGTACAACAGAGGGGAAACGAGAGGAGACAATAGTGCGATCGGCTGGCATCGTGTTGTCTAAAGAGAATAGGTCGAAAATGAATAGTAGTAATGTAGATCTAGAAAGTCAAGATATGTTAATAGATGAAAGTAAATTTACAGACATTAAGTCACAGCCTATAAAAGGAGAAATAATTGAAGTAGAGATAAAAGTTTTGAATAAACCATTTAAATGTACGTAGATTCAGGGTCAGAGATTACTGTGATTAATGAAAATGTGTTTAAAGAATTGTTAGATTTGAGTGATGGTAAAATTATGCAGTTGCCAGTGGCAAATTTGTTGATAATGGGCGTGACTGGTGTTCGAAGCAAAAGAGTGTCAAAACAAATTTGTTTAGAAGTAGAAATTGGAAATAAGGTTATACTAATGAATTTTTTAGTAGTAACAGGTTTGAATTTGGATTTTATAATGGGTTGTGATTTTTTGGGAAATAGTAAGGCAAAGATTGATTTTGAAAATAAAATGATTAATTTTAAATTGGACAATGTTGAAGTAACTAAAAAATTCATTAGTAGAAGTAAAGATGTGTATAAGCCTATGTGTAGTTTAAAGATATGTAAAGAAAGTGAAGTAATTGTTCTTGATGAAGGTGAAGAACTAAATGAGGTTAAATGTCAATTGGAAAGTACAGTCTGTTCTTATTATAATGAGTTAATGCAAGAAGAAACTGAAGTAAATAGTAATGAATTAAAATGGGAAGAGATAATGGAAAGTGTTTTAGAAAGTGCAAATTTAGAAAGTGGGTATCATAGGGAGAAATTAAAAGTAATTTTGAATCATTAAAGGGATATTTTTCAGATAAACCAGGGAAGATTTTAAATTTTAAAGCCAAGTTAAATATTGATAAAAGTGTACAATTTGTAAATAAGTCATATGCAGTACCTCATTCAAAAAGAGAGGCTGTAAACCAAGAGTTAGAACGAATGATAGAAAATGAAATAATAGAAAATTCAAATAGTCCATGTTCAAATCCGTTAGTATGTGTAATTAAGAAAGATGGTTCTGTACGTTTATGCTTGGATGCTAGACAAGCAAATAAATTAATCATTCCTGATAGAGAGGCGCCTGAAAATATTGACGATTTGCTTCAAAGATTTGAGGGGGTTAAATATATAACGAGTATAGATTTAGTTAGTGGGTTTTGGCAGGTTGAGTTGGACGAAGAGTCCAGAAAATATGTTGCATTTACTTTTAATGGGAGAAATTTGCAATTTAAACGATTACCATTTGGGTTAAATGTAAGCACGTCAATATTTAAAAAAGGTTTATCTCATGTCATGGGTATGGAAGTTTCATCCTTCACAGTTGTTTATGTTGATGACATCTGCATAGCGTCGAGAACATTTGATGAGCACATTGAGCATTTGGCTAGACTTATTGATAGATTGAGAAAATACAATGTGACTATAAAATTAAGTAAGTCATATTTTTGTAAAAGGGAAATAAATTTTTTGGGGTACATAATTTCAGATTTAGGTATAAGGGCAGATAAAAGTAAAATTAAAATAATAGAGTCTTTTCCAGAGCCAAGAAATTTGAAACAACTTCAAAGTTTTTGGGTCTCTGTAACTATTACAGGGAGTTTCGAAAACATTATGCAGAATTAACGTCACAATTTAAACATATGCTAGGAAATAGTAAAATAGGTAAACAGTGGATATGGGGCGAAAAAGAAAGAAATGTTTTTAATGAAATTAAGAGAGAATATTTTTAATGTGTAGTGTTAAAACATCCTGAATTTAGTAAACCATTTTTTATGATCACAGATGCATCAGATTTAACACTTGGTGCAGTATTGTATCAATTAGATGAAGATAATAATCATAAGGTGATAGCATTCGCAAGTAGAAGCATACAGGATTTTGAATTGAGATATACAATTACCGAAAAAGAGTTGCTTAGCATAATTTTTGCCTGTAAAAAATTCATAAATTACATATTAGGAAATAAAATAATTGTAAAGTCTGATCATAAAGCCTTGATGTTTTTAAAAAATTGTAAGTTAAGAGGGGGCAAAACCCAGAAAATACGTGGCGTAAAACATGCTCCACGCGGGAGCAAATAACGTTGCCATTTTTCATTTTAAAATTTTCAAACAAAAACCCTACAGTAAAAGAATTAAGTAAAATCTTTTGCTTTTTAAAATATAAAAAATTTCATCTCCTTTCCTTCTACATAGTGCTAAAATAACAGATTTTACGGCAAATTACCGTTCAATTTGTACTAAAACTATTTATTTGATCAAAATTTTACAAAGCAATTCGAAAAGAACAGTATTTCATCATTTGAATAAAATTTATTTTGAACCGAATAAAGTGCATTTGTCAACGTTATATGTATCCGCGTAAAGGCTTACATTACCAAAACTACGCTGAAACGAGCTACCCCTGGTTGAGAAATATTGAACCATGTCAGTGCGGAAGGATACTTCGGCCATTCATAAAATAGGTTCACCACACAAGTTTGACCTATCTCAGCTGTTATTTATATCGTTTGTCATTTGTTTTACTCACATACCGTTTCTCCGACATTTGTTTCTCAAATTCATAAAATATATTTTGTTTTATTCTTGCAGGTCAAAATAGCATATTTTATTTGTATTAAACGAAAATCTCTGTTAACTTCCTTGATACAGTCGTCATACTTCGTTATAGTATTGGCGGAGTATAATTCCTGGAATTTGTGTGTACATTGTTTATACATCGCTAGGTCTATCATTTTACAAGGGAAACTAATAAATTTGGCCAGTTGAACATTGACGGGACGGTTTTGATACCTACATTTGATACGATATTTGGTATCGATTCAATATCGAAATAATATATTGATACCCCAATAATATCGAAACATTAATAACGATATTGAAGTTATCGGTATCGGAAGTATCGAATAAACTTACCATTCGCATACCAGTTCTTCATTTAGCCTGAAGTGGTAAATAAATATTAATTACATATGAAATGTTCAAATACATGAAATATCGTGTTTTTCAGCTGTAAGATATACCACAAAAACTTAAAAATTGTACTTTATTATTGAGAATTAATTACAAAACAATATCAATTCTGCAGATGGAGATGTTTGTATATAGCATCAATAGTAAATAATATTGTAGACTGACGCAAGCACTACACATAAATCACAAGGATCAAAAGGCAGTTCTACAGGGGTTACTCGTAATATTTCCAGTACCGGAACGCTGCCGGAACTGATCGGAAGTGACCGAAATGCGGACAATTCTTGAAACTTTCCCTTCTAAAACTCATACTTTACGTAACTTTGGTGAGTTTAAGGGTGCAGATAATTATGCTTACTTTTATAAGA
>JAGFPH010027041.1:0-10181 GCA_018207615.1 Philaenus spumarius | reverse complement strand
ATGTCGATTTATTTCAACACGTTTAGGGCCGCCATTTTGTTTTGGGTACTCCGATTTTTATTTTATTTATGTCATTTTCCTAGTCTTAAATATACCTTTAAAATGAGGTATCACATGACAATACTTTCCATTTAAAAATTTTGAGTTGCCCAAAAAAAACCCATTTTAGGGGACACTAAAAATTTTCGATTGCTTTAAAAGATACTTTGGGCTAAGTTAGTATCGTTCCCCAAAGGATATTTTGTTTGTTTTAACAAACACAAAAGTTAAAGGGGGAGGGTGGGACTTCTAAGACACCTGGTATATAGAATCCGAAAACCCACTCACTCACCGACTGATCACAGTATCTCGAAAACCATACCACCTAGGATCGTGAAATTTGGTTCAAATATTGCTCATAGGCTCTAGAGGCGCACTAAGAAAGGATTTTAAAATATTTGGCCTTTATGGGATGAAACAACAACTAAAACAATAAAAATTGTTTGTTATATACCACAAAAACACATAAAAAAAATTAAACCAGTTTTACATTTTATCATGTTCTGCTAAGGGGTGAAAATTTAGTAACAACACCTATATTTATAAATATTAATTTATTACCGTCAAGGAACGTGAAATATTTGGTACTCATATTGCTCATAGGCGTTAGATGCGCACTAGAAATTAGAAATTAATTTATTCTTCCTTTTTTTACAAACCTTGTAAAATATAATACATGCATAAATAAAACATAAACATAAGAAATTTACATACATTATAATACATTAAAAATACAAAGGGAAGAATTAGGTACCCTCTGTAGGAATCCTGTAATGAGGGTTACCTTTACTTAAAAAAAAACAAACAAAAATTTATTTTATCAGAGTTCTACAGAAACAATGAATTTAGTGAGTATAAGAAGTTTCACAGCAAAAATGTTCTTTTTATATATATAAGCATCTTTTATGGAGCATAGAGATAACTGAGCTCAATCAGATTTTAAAACTGGTTAATGAATAAATAATAAAGCTTTTTGCATTTGCGGCTCTTCCTGTAGCGCATGAATCGAACAAAGCATACAACTTTAAAATAAATGCAGTAAAAGAAATTTTTAGAAAATTTGAAAACAAAAAGTGAGCTGGATTATACTACTTATTTAGGAGAGTGTCCACATTGTCGAGACTGATCAGCCAAGATGTCAAGCGTCTCAGGAATTTTGGTTGCCTAGTACAATGTTTTATATATACTGGTAATTTGTTGTACAATTTCGGAGCTATATAAGAAAAAGAATTTATAAAACTTGTCAGCCTAGGCTTTGGAATAGGCAAGTTATGCCTAGAACGGAGTGATAATTTATACCTATTATATACAGTGGGAAATTTTCCACTTCTCCTGTAGAAGACACTAAGAACCTTGTATACAAATAAATGTTTCAGCGGTAGTAAAGATAATCTATGAAAAAGAGGTCTTGAAGGTTCAATTCTGTTTTAATTTTGTATGACACGGATAATGCCTTTTTGAATTATTTTAATAGGATACAGGTTTGTGTTGTAAGCAGTTCCCCAGCAAATAATTCCATATTCCAATCGGCTTTGGACTAGTGAAAAATAAAGTTTCCGTAACATGTACTTGGGGCAGACACCCTTTAAGAAATAAAAAACTCTAATAATTTGATTCAACTTACTTTTTAATGTATTTATATGGATTTTCCATGACATGCGTTCATCTATCATAACCCCCAAATATTTTATATTTTCGGAATTTTCTATTAAAGAACAGTTCAAAGCGCACTGTGAGTTTGTATTTATACATTTTAAACATTTATATGTGACTGTGGCAAAAGATTCTCCCGTATCCTTCAATGAATACTTCATAAAACTAGTTTTGCTAGTGCTAAGTGTAATTTTATGACTAAGATAGGATTTTAAAGTATTTGGCATTTAAGGCTTAAAACATCATGTAAAACAATATTTTTTTTATGTTGTTTGTTTACTTTCCTTAAAGCTGAAATTTGGTACATTTATTTCTTACAAAACACATATGAAAATTAAATGAGTTTTACATTTTGTTACGTGCTGCTAGGGGTGAAAATGTGATAACAACCCCTAAAAACAATAAATATTAATTTTCACATTTTCATTAAAACTGGAGAGCTGAAATTTTGTATATTTCTTACACGATACATATAAAAAGTAAACCAGTTGTACATTTCGTTACGTGCTGCTAGGGTTGAAAATGTGATAACAACCCTAGAAACAATAAATATATATTTGTATACTTTCCTTAAAGTTAGAGAGCTGAAATTTTGCAAGATTCGCAACACAGATAAATAAAGCAGTTTCACATTTTATCACATTCTTTTAAGGGGTAGAAATGAAGTAACAACCCATTAAACAATAAATATTTATTTTTATACTTTATACTTAACTTGGCGCAAGTTTAGGCTACTATTAGATCCTAGGCTAACCTATGGCAACAGAAATGCAAGAATAATTTTAAAAAATACCTAAAAGGTTCTAACCTATAGTATTTAGTCACATAATGTTTACCTGTATTCAACATTTAACAGTAGAATACAGGTAAACATTCTGTGACTAAATACTATAGGTTAGAAAATTTTAGGTTTTAAAAAAAATTATATTCTGCAAAAATATTAGGTCGTTGTCTGCAAAAATATTAGGCTAGGGTCGAATAGTAAACTTACGCATAAAACTTCCTATTTAAATAGTGATAGTGGTATACGTATAACGGAAAATAACCCAAAATTCTCACAAACGTATAGTATGTAGTTCTAGCCAGACAGGAAAAGATAACGGCCAACGCGCCTAGGGCGTTGAAAATGTACATATTTCACGGAAATACCCGAATAGTTCGGAACACTAAACCAGGTTTTCCTTATATTAAACGAAAATATAGAACTTGCACTTCAAATCGATATAACAATTATACGAATACTGCATATAGATTTGTAATAGATACATCGATAGCAAAACGTGCTTTCTTATTTTTTGAAAACTGTCCAATGGCAAGGGTTTACAGACAAATTCGTATCTAAGAAACTATAAGAGTGACGAATGATTAGAAGATCGTGGTAGAAAGTTAAAATCTTGACAAATCCAGTGGTGTCCTTATCTTCTTCTCTAAACAAGTCTGTCCAACGATTATGTTCCTTTAAAAAGTGACGAGTTTGAGTCATTTCCTTATGCTTTCTAGCGCGGCATCAATACTGATTTAGGCAACTACAATTTTACATCGATGATTACGTATGTAAATATACTTTTTAGAAGAAATTTTTAAATACAAAAATTGAAGTTTAAAACCTTTTCTTTCCAATGGTTTTTGTTTTATTGAGATTTGATAATATTTAGTGGGTGAAATATTCGATACAAGTTGTGTTGTCTGAGACTATTCAATTGAGGCAGTCTGCCACTTAAACGATTAAACACAAATATAATAACCCAAAGGGGGGCTGCAGCCCCCACAGCCCCCCCCCTGGATCTGCCAATGCGCACATGTCAAGACGATAAGGTTGTACATAAAGATGAATTAATTTATGACGAAAAACCACGTTATTGTGGAAGCACGTACGGGCCGAATTATTATTCCTAGTCGAGTGTTTAGCCTGCACTCTGGTGGTAATCACATCAACTTGTTGCTCGCGGAGGAATACTAGAAAAATAATATATCCGTTAAAGTTCATTGTGTGAGAGAAAGCTGTGTTTAATAACACATACTGCAATACATTGTCACGCATGCGCATTTCAGTACGTTTACAGTTAGGGTTAGGCCTGTAACACTCTATTTTCCGCCTTTACGAAGCTGCCCTATATTTGCTAGTGGAAGAATGAAGAACTAGCAAACTCAAGCTACCGATGATGCAAACACTGAGAAGTCTTTCATTACTCCAGCCAAGGCCGCAGCCAGGAAAACTTTTCGGGGGGGGGGGGGGGGGCGCAGGTCAGGACCGGGGATTTGAATTTAAACCCTTTTAACACTGCTAATGACGCACATGTGAGCTTGACACTGAACACTATAAAAGAAACGTCCGAATAAAAGTGCATTGCGTGCTTCGCACGCCAACCCCTGTATTAGGAGAATTTTAAGCCAATTTTAAACGTGTTAACCACTAATTTCCATGCTTATTTTTAAAATTTTGATATAGTTACCCATGTAAAATATTATAGAATGTAAGGATGATGGATGATTTTGTTTTGTTAGAGTTAAGTATTTTTGTTAAACCTTCATAGTTTTCTTATTTAATAGATCAGACCAAGCTCACAACTCACAAGAGAGTAAGGCTGTAACCTACTGCATCCATGTGTATTGTACGTTCTAGTTTAATCAAGCAAATCTAAATATTAGTATGCATCCAATGCATGCTGGATCCTCTGTTGCGTAGCCTGTTTTATAATTCAATTTGCACTTTTTAAACCTAGTTTTAATTTTTACCACTAAACCCCCCCCCCCCCCCCGGCAACGGCCTTGACTCCAGCTGGGAAGCTGTCGAAGCAGTTTCTTCCTTCATTATGACGACATCCCCAGCAGTATGTTAAAAGACTAACAAGTAAGGCTACTAATAAAGTAGCGTATTTTTAAACAGTTAAAAAAAGGCACTAAAAAGTACTCAAAAATGCTACCCATGTTCCTTTTTTTTTAATAAAAGAATATTTCAAGCCTATTCGAGTTACTAAATTGTGTGATTCTAAAATTTTATATTTTTTAAATAAAAATGTAATATTTATAATAATTTTTATTTTGTATTCAAATAAGCCTGGTTTGTTCTATTAAAATATGATATTTAAATTTTAGGACCGAGTGAAAACTCAGTCTAGGTTGAGTGGCGTAAGGGAGGCCATCTTGATTGTTTGTCCCGTAAAAGCAATGTTTATTTAAAACCATTTACTTCGTTTATTTTTTATCACGAAATTGTTAACAAGGCCTTATTTTAATCACGATCACAATACGCATCAGATTTGCATTTAAATTTTTTTAAATTTGTTACGTAATTGACATTTTTTAAGTACCAAGTTTGAATTTGTTCCTAACCCAATAACAAATTTATAATTAAAAGTAAACCGAAAGCCGGATCCGCAATTTTATAAGGAGTGTTTAGTTTTTTCTCACCTCGCAATTACAAAAGACGGATTTATAAAATGGTTTTACTCTTTTAAATGAAGCAATGTCAAAGCGTTCAGCTGCAAGAAACTCCACTATTTGGACCGCTATAGGGTGAAGCGCTTGAGTCGCCCGTCGCTTTCTCTTTTACTGGAGCAGACCCTTAATTTACAAATATTGAAATACAAATTTACTCAAAATGAATTCTAGCCTTTGTTATACTCAGGGATAGTGTAACTTTTACTTTCCCACTATACTATAGTATAGAGAAAGTATAGTGATCGCAAAAAAATCGAGATTTTTATGGAAACACCCGTTTTGGGACCTCCGAGTCCAAAAAAGTGGTTTTTACAAAATTTCTGTCCGTATGTCTGTCTTTATGTACGTCTGTATGTCTGTCTGTATGTACACAAAGCTAGAGAGAAAACTATTGGATCGATTTCGAACAAATTTGCACCAAACATGTCAGTTAAACCTGTATGGATGGAGGAAAAAATTTTTGAAAACCAACCCCCTTTTTGGCCAAAAATCCCCCAAAAAATCAGTTATTTCTTTTATAAAGAAACGGTTTTAACGATTTTGATAAAATTTGGCTTATTTGTAGCCCTTCGTATACCCTACCATATGCAAAAAACAGCATCTTTCTGAAAATTCTCGTTCAGCTAATAATAATAACTGATTTTGGGGGTCTTTTTGGCCAAAAAGGGGGTTGTTTTTCAAAAATTTTCAAAAATGGTTTTCGTGCATATAAACAGGCCTAATTGATGTGTTTGGTGCAAATTTGTTCGAAATCGATCGAATAGTTTTCTCTCTAGCTAATAATAACAATATTTATTAGTTACTCTCTTACTTTAATGTATCCCCTCTCCCAATTTCATACAATTACGAAGTCACAGTGGATCTGTTTAATAATGTAAATGTGTTTGTGAGAAAGTATGTGCCAGTTCCTGGTACAGTTTATTTGTTAGTAATTTTTTTTCAATCGGTTCAGCAGTTCCAGGGATTACTCCTACGTGTAAACAAATTTACCTCTTTATAATATTGGTAAAGAAACTACACTATGGCTATAGCAATCCCATGAAGTATACATTCCTAAAATATATATCTAATACTACAATATGAATTGATTTTGAGGCTCAACTGTGTTAAGTCAAGCCTTTTCAAAAAATATATATTTAAACTTGAATGTACATTGTACGATACTTGTAGAAATAGTGTATTTATTTTTAGTTATGCATTGTTGTATAAATCATAACGGCGAGACGTTGTTTAGTTCTAATATTCGCCGCTAGATAGCAGTCGAATTTATTTCAATTTACAGTGACTAGATAGAGACAGTGTGGTTAAGGTGCACTGGCCGCCATATTGTTTCCAACTCAACACGGGTTTATATTAGCCTAGGGACGATTTTTCGTATTTAACTCAAATTTCCGCTTCGAAATTGTTCTTATGCAATTGGATTAATACACTGTGACAAAAATTGTTAATTATAAACAAATTTGTCCATATATTTTCTTACTAAATAAGTGAATACAGAAAATACTTTTTACTACTCGTGCACATTATCATTTAAACATTAATTTATAAAATAATCTAATTAATTTTAGCGAAGCATATAGGCTACTATTGTACATGTCCTTGATCGGAAAAGTACAGGCAACATTTCAGTGTAGTTGATTATTTTTTTAACAATTACACACCAACATTTGAGAACTTCAGTACAAATGGAAAAAAACTGCTGTGGTGCATTTAGCTCATTGAAATGTCAAAAGTTGGTCTTTGGAAAAACACCTGAGGTTTTTTAATTATAAATCCAAGATATAAAAAATGTAGAAAATCTGTTTCAAAAGAAACGATTAAAAAATTTATTTTTTCAAAAAATACATTTTTGTGAGAAAAATATTAAATTTCTGCAAAATTGCAAAAATTACCTTTACGTATTTACAAAATGTATGAAACTTCAAAATGCAAAATTAGGGTTTCTAAACTATATTATATTATGAAAGATACGTATATGCTACCCAAAAATAACTTCAAGTGTAGACCTATAATATTGTGGGTTGTTTTATATATATTTTGTCTTCTAAAAACTAGTATTAGTTTTCCACTTGTAAAACAGTTCATATAAACACAAAATATGTTTCCAAAGAGGGATAAAATGAAGTATAACAAATTCTAAATACACAAAAATATAGTAAACATATTAATTAGTAAGTAGGCTATTGAAATGAAAAATATGGCGAGTAGGCGTATTGTAAATTGTATCTTAAAAGGTTAAAATATGTTCCAAAAAGGCGTACAATTAAGCCTAATTTATTGTAAACAAAAATATATTAGGACTGCACACATTATTTTGTAAGTAGGCTATTACAGAAGGAAATAGGTAGGCCTAGTTATGGTTTTCACGCACTCAAGCAATTACAGTGACAGGAGATAAATGTAGACTATAATGTAATAAACTATATATACCAAATAGATCTGAAGAATCTCCTGATTACAATGACGTATAATACAACTTATTTAAATATAACTTTAGACGTACTTTTTTTTAATTATTGCTAAAAGAGTAATCCAGGTAGGCTACTCTTTGCCAGAAAGAAGGTTAATGGGAGGAGTGAAAATAATAAATACAATCATATACAAGGAAAAATAATTGTGTACAAACTTTATTTTAGGTTTACATCACTGGTTACATTTTCTCTTCTTAACACTTATACTTATAGCAGTGAGGTCATTAAAAAAAAGTAAGTTTTTTTGAGTTTTTGGCAAACATTTTGGGAATATACAAAAACAAATTTGTGGGCTTAAACTACATCAAAATACCCACCTTTTGTCAAAAACCTTTAGGCAAAACAAGGGGCCACGTAATTTAATTGTTAATTAAAAAAGGGTTTTTTGTTAATAAGTTTTTATTACGACAAGCTATTTAAATTTCGTTTATTTCATGAATTTTCCCGCGGATGAAAATTCCTCACAAAAAAAGTATGTAACTATTTTTTTTGCTACATACCATACTTTTGAGTTATTTCCAAAAAACCGTAATTACATATATACAGGGTGTCCCACGAAGAAACGGAGAAACTCTCAGGACTTGTTCTTCAGGTGAAAATAACAAAAAAAGTTCATAAAACATACGACGGAAAACTCTTCGTTTCCCAGATATCCGCCATTTTGTTTTTTGTGCAAAATAATTCACATCTAGAGAACGGTCTGACTGATTGAGTTCAAACTTGGCATGAAGCTTAACCTAACAATGATATATCCCAAGAAAAACAATCGATACTATCGAATCTTGCGTTTCAAATTGGCGGCTGTTTGAAAATTTCAAACCTAAATAACACAAAAACCGTACGTTTTGACGAAAAATATCAAGATACCTTTTTTGTAGCCCTTTTGATTCCCTATCGGTTGGTGTAACTGTCAAAACAATCGGATGAAGGATAGTAGCTAAGTTAAAGGTATTAAATGTACATACGATATTGCTGTGTTTACTATGTCGGGTTGAACAAACCACTTATTACACATAACTTAGTTAAAGTCTGGTGTTTAACCTTCTGAAAAGATCTTTGTTTCACAGGAGAACTGCATAATACAATAAATTTTGATGACCTTCTAAAGTTCGTTCAGAGGCCAGTTTTTAATATTTTTGTATTTGGGTAGAAAATCGTGTTCTAAATATAGTAAATTACAAATTTATTTTTTAAGTTAATCAATAGAGATTTTAAAAAATATTTACTAGGAATTTGGTATTTTTTAAACTATTAAATTGAAAGTTCTCGTATTTTTCAATCTATAAAATCGTGTTTTAAATATTAATATTATTACAATAAGATGTAACACGTGTCCAATCTCGCCCCGCTTTCTGTCTGTCCGTCTAAATGTGATTTTTACAAATACCTTAATATCTCAGAAACGGTTTAAGATATAATCATGAAACTTTGTATGAATATTCATCTAAATAGGGTACATTTTACTTAAAACGTGTTTTTTCTGCAACAATCCGTTTCAAAATGGCGGCAGTTGAAAATTTTCAATGTTAAATATCTAGAAATCTATAAATTTTACAAAACAATGTAAAGTTACAAATTGTTTAGACCATTTTTTATGACAAATCCAACGATATATTGTTTTTAATAATTGAGTCATAAATAATGGAGATAATTCTAATTTAGTGGTCGAAGAAAACGAATTAAATTTTTTATATTTTACAAAATTGGCTCTTTCAGAGATACAAGTTTGTCATGTAAACACTTCTTGAGAAATTTGCTGTCAACTTATTTTAATAAGTTAAAACAATTAGGAATTAGGACATATTATACGTATATTTCTTATAAATATAAATGTATATTTCTTATTTGGGGGAACGTTCCCCCAGTCATCCCCAGATCCACCACTAGCCTGGGTGACAATGCACTAGTGAAATACCTTCTATATTTGCATTGCGTGCAGGACTAGCAAAAGAAATCAAACATTTACTAACAATTCCGAGTTGCACTGTGTTTGCAGTGTAGGACTGTTCAAAGTATTTTGTCAGCTTCTCGAGTGCAAACAAAGTTATCAAAACCTCTGAAACGATCAAATGCTCAGTATTTCTATTCGTAACATTAGAAGAGCGATTTATTTTTGCTTTAGAGAGTAATTGAGAAAACGATTCTCCCGGTAGTAGGAAAAATAAAACCACGAATTTTTTTAAAAAAGCTTTGAAGTTAAAAAATCCCGTACATTATTATTTCTTTCACGGTCATTGATTTTACTTCATTAAAGACTTACATAATCTTAAACAAACTTTTGTAATTGTTTTATTAGGCTCAACGTTTTAGGTCAAGCCTGTCCAGAACTATTGCGCTTTAGCTCGCTGTGCTGTATTAAAGTTAAAGATAAACGAATACCGAAGAAATATATCATACAGGGCGTATATGTTCTTTCAGTGAGCACTTTTATATTTTATATTGTGAACGTAGCGCTCCATACGGCCAGTCTTCGTACTACGCTTACAATAACAACAAAGGTTCTGTTGCAGTATTATTTTATAAAAACCCTAAGATTAAACAACTATTTTAAAACAAACACAGCGATGCAATTTTAGA
>JAGFPH010027040.1:0-10182 GCA_018207615.1 Philaenus spumarius | reverse complement strand
TGAGTTCCAAGCATTTATTCGACTGGTAGTGTACAACCTAATAATGACTCGTAAATAGTCGAAACAGGTCATGCGAAAAGCAATAATAATAATTATATAGGTGCAAAAATGTACATTAATCCAATATATTTATTATAGTAAGTATATATTTATATACATATATACAGTTTAGTTGTATAAAATATTTTTAGTTATCAGTACTTTAGATTTATATCTGTCTGATGATGGTAACTTGTTTACCGAAATGTACATAAGGAAACTATAATAAAGTACTCAATACATTTTTACCAGTTTATGTTTGTGTTATGAACTGAACTTGTGGTTAAGGATCTAGCGTTTAAAATAATAATATTGTAGTAATATTTTATTTCATCTCTTTGATTTCCATACTACCTTTCTACCTTTGTTTCTTCTTGATATATTGATTCGTTTTTATTCAAATATGTTTATTAATTTAATGCATTGTTAGATTTAATTCATGTTTGTTTGCTAGTTTCATATAATATTTTTTTATACTTGTTTAAGTAAATAGGAGAGCTAAAGTTGGTACAAGGTGTAAGATTTAAAAACAAATTATACAACATACTATTCTAAAATTTTGTAGATGATGACTGTTGGTTATAGATTAAATTTTACAATAACATTATCATATTGTTGGAGCTTTTCCATTAGTTGTTATATTTTTATTTGTAATTCATATTTTATTTTAAGGCAAACATTTATGTGTAATTATAAATACCAAGGCTTTAAAAAAAAAAATGTTTTCACAATATCCCAATCCAATCTCTCTCTCACACTTTTTATTCTTTCTCTTTTCCCCCTCTTTATAATATGTTCACTTGAACTCAGAAACCAACGTTGGTATTAAATAAATGTTTCTAATTAAATTTCACTAATTCTAAAAAAAATCCAAATTTAAACCTGCTTCAAATGATGATGATTTAAATCGACAAAAGTCTGTTTCAAATGTACCTTTACATTTTAGATGGCATTAAAGGATGACTATCGTGTTTTGAATAAATAATGTTAAAAGCAACATATGCTAATGCGTATTTCACGAGAATGATCCACTTAAGTGGAATTGAATATTTCATTGGACGAAAGGACGAGCTTATATTAAAGATAACGTCAGGATGCAACTTACTTATTTTTATTCCATAGTCTGAATATCCCTTAATAAACCTTTGATATAAAATATATTCATTTGTATATATATATAACTAGGACTATAAGTGCTTTACATTAAATTTCACATTCAATTATAAGTCTCATTGGGAACAGAATATTTCTCATTGAATATATTTCAAGGTATTTTACCATTTAGTTTGTCTAATAAGTTTGCTTACTCAACAATACATTTGTGCATCAAAAACCAATACAAATATCACTCTACGTTAATTATTTGTTTTAATAATATAATATTTGTATGTTTAACGAAGATTTTACGTGAACTACCGAGCTACCGTACGCACGTAACTCAAAAATGTAGAAACGTGTATAAGTGTGTGTAGTGTTTTATGTGTTTTTAACGTAAATGTTTTAATGTTTTGACGACCTCTAAGGAGATAATAACTGAGGATGGAGTTTCGGCTCCGAAACGCGTATTGATTACAATACAACAGAAGTCACAAGACGGAGCAAATTAAGGTAATTTATAATTACACTTTAATTGTTTTATAATTTATTTTACAACCAAGACAACTGAGGTCTGTTGAGTTAAATTCAACAACGTTGATACATCTTAGTAATCTTTATTTATTGGTGCATACTGTGAAATAATGTATTTTACGTTAAATTCTGAGAATTGTATAACTTACTACACTCGATTCCAAGTTCACCGTGCATTTCAGAACCCCCATAAGACATGTTAACCAAACGACAGCTCAGCGACACTAACCAACTAAAAAACATCAACTCCCATTTCTCATAATCCTGGTTATTTTCTCTACCCGAATATATATAAAAGTTTTATTTTTGGTACTGTTTTAAAATTAATTGATTTGGTACAATAGCAATTATATTGGCTAGACTGTAGAATGGGCGTATCTTGATCTTTGGTCGACCGACAGTTCTCTTCATGTAAAATTGTCAACAATTTAAGTTGTACAATTGTATTGAACCGACAATGATAGGTTGCGCATCTAAGTTTATGTCAAGCCCGGTATCGTGTTTATGTGTTGTTGTGATATGTAAGTGTGTATGTGTGTATATGTTTTATTTATTTTAATGTGCGACGATCTCTTCGGAGTGAATATAACTTGATAATGGAGTTTCGGCTCCGAAACATGTCGTAAGGAATACACTACTAGAAGTCACGTGACGGACCTAACAAGGTAATATTATTATGATTTATATAATTCTGAGATTATTTATAACACAAAAATTATATTTTTTTAAATTGATTTCATTAATATATACCGATAATCATGACAGCATAACATTTTTGAAGGGGTATGGCAACAATGAACTAGAAAGTCCAACTGGTTTTTACTAAAACTAATGTTTTAATAAATAGTAGTTATATAAAATAACAAATACCATTTATTATATACAAATGATATTTAAACTAAACCGTTTAACAACCTGATGAACACGACTTTAACAATTTTAATTCAATATTACCTGTTTTTCTGTCAAGTGATCCACTAGTATTGTAAACACTACCGTGGTTTCGAACGTATCAATCGTCCATCTTCTGGTGTGAAAAATTGTTAACATGAGGTCGTCAAACATTTAAAAAATTGTTACAACACATTGAAATTACAACACATACACAAAAAACCAGCAAACAACGTACTCCATTTATTTTGTAGTTGTCCGCACGGGTACTGGGTCATACAAGAAAGAAAACCATTGGCATTTCGATTACTTGAGTTAAGGGGTAACATATTTCGTATCCAATATTTTCGTAGTAAAATGTACTCATCGATGTGAAATTAAATGGATTTCTAAGTAACAAACCAGCTGAACACGTTATTGTTGGTACAAATCTGCATGCATGTAAGCCTAAATGTGAAACAGACCATTTGGAAGCTCGCTATGCGTTTTTGGGCCAGGGAACTGGGGCCTGAAATCGTTTTTGAATTGCGGTTAATGGTAAGCTTCAACATCTACATTCTACCTTTCATTCATTTATTTATATCTGAGAGCGAAGATGCAAGTACCTGCCAGTACTTTATATTTGATTTACATAAATTAGTAGCGGACTAGGCATTTGTAAAATAACAACAAAATTACAAAATAAATACTCTACCGTTTTGAATAGCAGATTAAGTTATTGATATATAATATTATGGTTGTTTTATAACGGACGGTGCTCATCAGGGATGTAGTGGATCACCTTTCGGAGGTCTTGAAGATTTTCCTTTTTGATCGGAACTTTACCCATGGGATGGGAGTTTCAGGGAGCTGAACTAGGTCGGTCTTTTTCAATTTAAAAGTTTTCTTCACTGGGTTAAACAAATAAAAGTAGTGTTAAAACCCTCTAAGGATGATGACCATGCCATCGAAATGTACATAAGAGTAACGTATTAAACATAACTTACAATTTAGTTCTTTAGTTATTGTTTTTGTTCCTTGTTTTTTTGGTTCGGGGTTTTTATTTCAATCAGTGTTCACTGGGTTGTCAATGAATAGTGACGTTACAACATACCCAACAGTTGTTTTTTTAAGTGTCTGCATTGGCTGATTTTGAATTTTTCTTTCTTGTTTTCAATGCTTGAATTCAGTTTGGTGAAATATTGAAGCCACCATTTCTTAAAATCTAAAATTGAGTCACATTTAACTGGCTCAACTTGGAAAGGAGGGTCACTCTTCTTTGTATTTTGGATCATTGACTTGTATTCCTTAGGCGAATAGACACGGTAATGCACTTGAACTTCTCGTTTCAAGGTTCCAAACATCCTATCGCATGGCATGAAACTATTCCCTCTGACAGGGTGTATCACCTCAAACCTATCAGTCATTGTTAAGGAGCACAATAACCTACGCAAGGCATGGTTCCGGTTTTGGCCTCCGCAGCGTAATTACACGCTCGCACATTTTAATGTCCATGTGGTTATTTCACTGTTCAAGGCTAGACTGTCGGTGTTACGTTTGAGCTTAGTTTTTACCCGTATTTACTTCTGCCGTATCTATTACCAAGTCGAATAATGGGTTGGAATTTAAATTAAGTTTATCATTAAGTAGCGTTCCTTGCTCTGTCTTGAAAGCTTTATAAATCTCATACTGCTCCAGAGAATTAATAAGCTTCCCTTTGCTACACTTATGCAAAATGGTACAAGATTTGTCAATTACATCATATTTGTGTGTTGTTTCCATAATGTGTTCAGCAAATTTTGAATTTGTTTTCGGAGGTTGTGCTGATCGTATTGCGGGAGGAAGATTTTCTTTAAACCTCTTATGAAATGATCGTCCAGTCTGCCCTATATATTTTTTGGGGCAATCAGCACATGATATCTGGTATACTCCTGATTGTTGGAATTTATTGTTGGTATTTTTACTTGTATTTAATATTTGCGACAAATTATTTATCGTGCTGTACGTGGTAATATACCCTATTTTTCTGAAGGCGTTGCTCAGTGAGTTATGTATTCTGTGGTTGTATGGCACTGAAATGTATTTATTATCTGTATTTGTACTAGGTTTTGCCGCCTTTATTTCTTGTTTCTTTAATAATTTATCCACAATGGTATCCATTTTGTGAAGCGATGTACTTTAATTATATTATACTCCTCCATGAAATCGTTGTGTGCCATTGGTACTGTACGAAGTCTGTAAATGAAACTGTTATACGCAGCCATCCTGGGGGTGGTTCGAACTATTATGTAAGGTATGGTCTGTGTTTGTGGGTTTCCTATATATTTTGAATTGATGTTTTCCCGTCACTTTATATTTATTATTTTAACTACACGTCTATTATCTGTTTTTGTTTGTTTGTAAAGTAAAATTGTTTTAATATTTTAAACTTAGACACATCTTGTTGTATTTTCCTTTGAAAGGTCTTCAGCTTTGATAATACTGTACCAGAGCTAAGAAACACTTTTATGTTGTAGCTCCGTCATAAGAGATTAAAAATAAAAGATGAGTTCTATGCACCGACCTTATTATTTATTGACATGAATATGTCTTTACTATCCTATAGATGTTGCAATTTTATGTAATAATAGATGTCAATGGAAAGATTTAGTTCAATCTGTGATAATACCAAACTGTTTTGCTGGGAAAAGAAACTTGTCTGGGGACTGAATTGATAAGAACAACTAAAAGTGGAACTGTGAGATGTTTTTAAGATAAACGGTTTTCCTGAGGTGTTTTCATCTATAGTTTATTGATTTTTTGAGGTTATTGAGGTGACTTTACTTTGTGTCTTATGTTAATTTACCTCAATTCTAAGAATCTTGAATGACTTCGTTGCTTCCACCTGATCCCATTTAGGAATTGATATCTCACTTAGCTAGCTCGGTACTCCAAAAAAACTAGCTGCTAATGATTATAGTGACGTGCTTCATAAATTTTCTAATTATATTGATCAAGTTTCAAAACGATCGAATAAAATTATTAATTTCTACAGTATTAAAAAAAAACTTCTCTCCTGGTTCATCTGCAGTTAAAACAATATATTTAATTGAAATAACAAAAAATAGGAAATAAATAAGGAAGAAACGTATTGGCTATATTAGGACTGGTTTTACACATATACATTTACAATTTACTGGATTAACATTAGGTACATTATCACCAATTACAATGAATGTTGCTGTTTTGCAATGTAAAATTGAGTAAACCTTAATTTATATTTACAAAAGAATAAAAGCAAATTTAATTGGATGAGTATTAAGTTATCCATACACGAGTGGGATTTCCCAATTATTTATCAAGACTGTCCATGCCTTGAGGAATTCCCCAACCTGTGTGACGCCTTCGGTGTGGGTGAGACCGAACAAAAATCATATATTTTTCCACCTTGAGTTCTTCTTTTCTCAGACTCTTTAGCTTGTAGTGTTGGCGACAGTCGACCTTGACTATTTGGGAAATGAGTGTTGGGAGTGTCCTGTTTCGTCATGTCTTCAGAGTTTATACAAATGTTCTAGAATTGCTTGTGGCAAGTGAGTGAAAAAGGAGGCCGCTTACAGGAAAACTTTAAAGAAGTAGAAGTAAAAACAACAAAAATAACGTCACTAAAAAAATAAGCAGTGTGAGAATAGACCTTAAAAAAAAATTCAAAAACCAAAGACTCGCGGCAGTCAGGAGAATCTCCTGATTTTGTGTAGAAGCCTAAGTTGTGGTACTTCTCAATTTTTAGGTAAGGGTTAATTAATTAAGACACATTAATAATTAAGTTCAATTATTTTATGAATATATATTAATTATTATTTGTTAACGTTTCAATGTCTGTTACATGTTTTTTAAATTGTATGTCCAATCAAGACATAAATCGAACTTCTCGTCAGACGTGGACAGTGAAGAGGATGGTGTAGATAAAGAAACTACCTTCTGACACAAATGTAAATAATATTTATTACATATGATTTTGTACTACATTTTAGCAAACCTAATACTTTGACTGAAAGGTTTTTGATATATATGATAGGATTAACGTATACACATACAAAATATCGTATTTATCTATTTCGTACGAAATTTATTTGCTAAAGAACCTGCTCCTCATTGGATCAATATTTGACTATCACATCTCTTTTTTTCTCTATTATTTTGGCTTAAGCCATATATAGTATATGATCAATATACCTCCTTTTGCACCTCCAGAATCACTTAGTTATGAAATTGTAAAGAAAACAACTACGGTTTCAAAGCTATGTGGTTTCAAGTTTATAATAATGCTAAACATAATAATAATATAATAATAATAACAGTGATTTATCATACACATTTGTTTTAACAAAAATATACTTCATTTAATAACAATGAGGTGTCGTTAATGCCCGTCTGCCAGGTTGGTAAAAGTTTTGGTTTTTTGATTTTGGATTTTTGATGGTAAAACTGTTTTTAAATCTATAAACTTTATATTATACTATTTTTTAATTTTATAAACTATATATATAAACAAAGACATAAAATATATTATACTACATACATGCTTTATACACATACATGTATACAATCAGACGTACATATTTACATATAAGACACCCAGACAACTATAAAATACATTATATTTATACAGACAACTCAAAATTTCCCTTGACATATATTAATAATTGAATTCTCCAATTAATCCCCTTCTATATAGCCATGCTTTTTAGGCATATTTAGCCAGGCAGGCCGAATACCTTCCATAATTAAATATTGCCTGAATTCCTCCCTGGACAATAAAACACTTTCAAAAACCGTCTTCGAATTTCCTTTAAAATAGGATAGCGTGCCACGAAAAGGAAAAAGTACTCTTTTTCTTGTAAATTACATAAGGAGCAGTTGAAATTACCCACGTGGCCTATGATCTGTAGTTTAAGAATAATAATTCCCCATACATTTGATAACCCATTTTATTGTTGAAATATTTCGAAAGTCGTTTACATATGTTTTAGTACCTAAATGGCTTTGTTGCAATGAGCAGCCGGTGCCATTCTATTTACAAAACACTAGATCTGAATTTACATATCTGTTAGGATACTACAGGACGAATCCACTCAAAAGTGTTTAGGAACAATTTCAAGTCAATCAGTCACATGCACCAGTACTTCTGCGCCACCAACTTCTATGAGGCATCCTCCCAAGATAGGTGTTAAAAATGACATCATTTTGGCAAAAGAAGAGTTGGTACAGGTGAATGGTTGTTTTAAGAAGCCTGAAATGAAGAAGACCGTTTCGATGTAATTGCCAACGTATTTACTATTACGTTGTGATGTCTTCCCAAAGAGCAGATGTTTTTATAAAAAATAATAATACCTCCAGTCAAGAAGAAATGGGTTCTTTGGCCACTTAACAGAGTGGATGGGGAGTCACTTCCAAACCGTTTATCGATCTACTTTTATCCAGTGCCCTACCAAGGCTCCCTGCTAGTAGTCACACTTCTCTGTCCAGTCCGTACTAAAACCCAACATTTACCTAAAAAAATGCTTGATCTTAATCGTGATTTTCTTCCAAATACGGCTTTCCACGGCAATAAAACAGCTTCATTTTATTTATCATACTTTGTATAGTAAATATATTTGAATGGAAGTGTATAATTTGAATATCTTTTATGTCAATCTATGCAAACGTAAAATTTAACGTAAAGTTAAATTTAAGTCAATTAAAATTTATGGATTTCTATAATTATTGTATTCAACTCACCTTCAAATAATCCTTACGTGGGCTTTGTCAAAAGCTTCACAGGTTTCCGGTATAATTGGACTAATATAAGGGATTGGAGAGAAATTATTGTTGAATACTTGAGGTCTTCGTAATACCTTCCACAAGCCAAGAATCTCTTTGGTTGCAATGAGCCCTTCGCAGGGAGGAATGGCTTGAATCATTACCATGTCTTATTCTTATAGGGATTAAATAACAATCGGAAATTATACTCAAGTTTGGGAGAACAATTTAGACTCCTGCTTCATTAAATCTTGTAAGAGGATTGTGTTATATTGTAAATCGAAAGATGTGTGTATATGTGTATTATGCTTTTAGAATAATATTGTTTTAAGTAATATTAACGAAGGTATTTATCAATGAAGATACATAATCTTATTGTTTAATCATTAATAAACTTTATAAATCATAAATAATTTGGCATTATTTTGTATATTATAAGCCAATAGTCAACGCACTTAACGAAATTTGAAGTAGCAAATACTGATTATGCTTAAAAGCCAAACCAAGGAGTTGAAAATATATACACATTAATTTAATATCAGTGGGTGTAAGTATAATTTTACAAATAATAAGCTACAGTAGAAATAATTAGTAGCTAAATAGAAGTAAGTAACATATCAGGGCTTTTAACTGAAGTTATATAGTGGAAGCTCAATGAGAAATATTATTTTATAGGAAGGAATGTAAAACTATTTTAAAGGGGAATACGTTTAATAAACATATAACAAATACGCTCATAGTGTTTCATTTCTTATATCAGAATTTGTATAATATGTTTTTGGAGTTGTAAATCTTATGTTCTAAAGCGAGAGATAATTGTTTGTCTGCTATATGGATCTGGAATCTCCGTCTAAGGATTTTTCATTTTTTGATTTTATATGGGGCTTTTGGCCACGAGAAATCGATTGGAAATGGTCACCAGTCTGGGAAAATTCGTTTTCTACGTCTTTTTATTAAATTAAAAAGTGAAATTTGTCCATTTTAAACAATACAAAGCACAGCTGATGCAAATGTTTTCAATGCCATTACAATAATCATCTGCTTTCTTTTAAACTGTATATTTTATTAGAGGTAAGCCTAATGTTGTATCTATTTATAGTTACCATGGCAACGAATACTTCTGCTAAATAAACATACCCTTTATTTAGTTGTTTAATGTTATAGGCCTAACCTAAACGATGTTCACGGAAATTTGCAATAATAGTTATTGACGTGAGCGAACTAGGCCCTAGGCCTAAATCGATATTGAAATATTAAACTTTAATTTAGGCCTGACTTATTTCTGAGGCATAGCGTTGAGATTATGGTTAATCCTTTAAACTGTATTTTTATTACAGGTAAGCCTAATGTTATATATACCCTTTATTTAGTTGTTTAATGTTGTAGGCCTAACCTCAAAACTCAATAATCCAATATTTATTATTGAAATCATAGCCCTGCTTATAATCGAGCTTTAGCTCGGCCTCCTGGTACTGTTTTAAATTACAAAGTTAAAGGTGGAAATGTAAATTTTGCATCGTGACACATACAATGACAAAAGCAATGAATGTTAATACAATGAATAATTATATTGAACAACAATTATTATAAGATATCTGACTTACCGTCTTTAATATTCCTAGTCGTCGCCAAACGACGGCCGTTTCGGCTATTCAGCCATTTTCAAGTTTATCAGGTTTCCCTTCGTCACTTACATAAACACTTACAAATAACTAACAACGATTACATAATGAATAAATAAATAAAACACATTTACACGCCCGTTTTGCTAAAACTCGTGGTGAGCGACCACATACAACGCTGTTCCGGTACGCACTCGCTTACGTTAGGATAATGTATTATAATTAATTTAATTATATATTCTTT
>JAGFPH010027039.1:0-10183 GCA_018207615.1 Philaenus spumarius | reverse complement strand
ATGTCACCACTAGTGGTTCACCAATGTTGATGTATATTTAACACCACTACCGACTAATGTGTGTTTCATATAGCCTAGTACTGGAATCTGTTATTAATAGTTACAAAGTTTGCCACAAGGTTCGCCCTAAGCTAGCAAGTTTACTTGATGCAATTCCTTTATAACAAAATAAAATAGTCATAAAGCTTCTTCATTCGAAATCATTTAAAATAATATTTGTTTGAAACAGTATAACCTAATCAAATTAGAAGAACCATTCTAACCTTACTAGACGTAGCCTAACCTAACCTGACACAGCCTAATATAATCAAACAGAACCTGACCTGACCTTGCCTAACCTAACTTCTGACGTAGCCTAACCTAACCTGGCCTGACGTGTTAATATAGCCTAGTCATGCTATCTGTTATTAATAGTTACTAAGTTTGCCCCAAGGTTCGCCCTAATCTAGCAAGTTTGCTTAATTGAATCATTTTATAACAAAATAAAAAAGTCGTAAAGCTCCTTCATTCTAAATTATTTAAAATAATATTCGAGCTAAACGTAATATAAAATAATCAAATTTGAAGAACAATTCTAACCTAACCTGAGATAGTCTAACCAAACCTAACATAATTTAACCTAATACAATCAAACCAACTAAACTAACCTTTTTTTTAGCATTTAAGTATACCAGGATCACATTTCTTCTGCTATAAAATGCAAGTCCTGGTTCTGTGTTGGCTGCAACAGATGTGATTTTAATATGCAAATTTTATGAAAAAATTGAAACGAAAAGAAAGCAAAATAAGTAAGATGTATTTGACAGCAAGAGTCGCGAAATTAACTTCCTCCAAAACTTGACGTATGTTTGTGACAAGTTTGGCAACAGTTGGAACTTTATTCTAACAAGAAACACTTTGTATTCTTCCATATGACAAGCAATTTCTGTAGTTTTGTCTTTGAAAAATAATATGTTAAGGGCACAACTTTTAGTTAAATTACAAAAATTTTTTAATATGGTAAAAAAGTTAATTTATATTATGTTCTTTATCAGACCTTATAGGTTTTATAAAGTCTATTCGCTTTCCGAATTGCTGATATATACAATATAGATAATTACATTTTATTTTCTCACTATACTATAGTATAGAGAAAGTATAGTGATCGCAAAAAATCGATGTTGAGATTTTTGTGAAAATATCCGTTTTGGGACCCCCTGAGTCCAAAAAATTGGTTTTTACTAAATGTCTGTATGTATGTATGTATGTCTGTATGTATGTATGTATGTATGTCTGTATGTGTGTATGTCTGTATGTATACAAAGCTAGAGCGAAAATTATTGGATCGATTTCAAACAAATTTGCACCAGACATGTCAAGTAGGCCAGTATAGATGCACGAAAAACTGGTTAGAAATTTTTTTTAAAACAACCCCCTTTTTTGGCAAAAAACTATAAAAAAAAACAGTATTTTTTTAAATAAAAAAACGGCTCTAACGATTTTAATAAAATTTGGCTTATTTGTATCCTTTAATGTACCCTACCATATGCAAGTAACCGCATCTTTTTAAAAATTTCCGTTTAACTAATGATAATAATAATAACTGAATTTTGGGGGGTTTTGGCCATAAACGGGGTTGTTTTTCAAATCTTTTTTCGTGCATCTATACAGGCCTAATTGACGTGTTTGGTGCAAATTTGTTCGAAATCGATCGAACAGTTTTCTCTCTAGATAATAATAATATTTATTATTTAATCTCCTACTTTAATAAATCACCTCTCCTACCCCACCGTACAAGTCACAGTGAATCTGTTTAATAATTTAAATACGTTTGTAGGAAAGCATGTGCCAGTTCCTGGTACCGTTTATTATAGTAGTCAAAGCACGAAGAGCTAAAGTCTTTGACGAAGAGCTAGCCTCCGATAAATTTTATTATGTTTTTTGTGACGTATTATCGTGTGTGTTCATTGTTGTTATGTGTTTAGTTAAGTTCCTACACCTGATGAAGCCGGCTGTGAACGGTGAAACAGCGCCGTAGTGTATTTTTACCATCCAAAAGTAGAAACAAAGTGGAATGCGTACTGAGCCTAAATTATGGATGGTACATACATAATGTTTATAAAATGTAAAATTTACCAGACACAAGTCTTACCTTAATAGCGAAGTCGAGATATCTGAAATGTTCCTTGACAGGTTATTGGATAAATAGAATTAATGTACACATATTATAACAATAAACTTTAGTTTATTAAACAAAAATTGATGCGCCAATAATTATAACAAAAGATGAATATGATATACGCCCCCAAAAATATGCTAACAGATGTTTTATTTAGTTCCCTCCCTTACAAAAAATTAAAGAAAAACCCACCCTGTATTTAATTATATTATTTAAATTTAGACTTAGTTAATCAAAGAAAAAAGGAAATTTGCCTATGGCACACATGGTCTTAAACATTAGTTTATACAATAGTACTTACAAAATAATTTGGTATATTTTAAGTTGGCCAACGTTTATTTAAAATAATATATATATATGCGCATTATATGTAAAAAAAAACTGCAATTTCAAAAGAAGTATAAACAAAATAAAATAATATACATTTTTGTACTTAAGGTTTTACTGAAATTATGACGTCATTTTATTTAAAGAAACAAATTTTGATTTCTGACCCTTGGGGTCCGTAGTATTTAAAAATAGGTACCTCACCGCCCTTATTATTTAATAAATAACATATATATATTACAGAATCATACTATTTTAATTACATAAAAATTGTTTAAAAGCCTTTTTATATTTCTGAAAGTCACTAAGTTTTGCTAGCTTATTATGAGTTCATACTGATTATAATAGCCTTTTTCTTTTTATTTTTATAATAAGTTATTAATTAAACGATCGCACTTTTTCTTTGAAACAGCGTAGAAGTAAGCTGTAGCAGCGAAGTGAAGTTCACATTTAATTATAGGCAGATATGCATTAGAAGTCGAAGTTAATCTCAGGAACTTAAATCAGATTTCTCTAAAGGACCAGAACATAATATAGGCATTAGTTGTTTTATATAGCCAAAAGTAAAATATTATGTTAGAATAAAATTACAGCACGTTTACAGCAGCCATGCTGTAATTAGTCCTGTTGTAAACTGTCTTAACGTGTCAATTTGATCTAATATGACTTTATAATTTACAAGTTTCACTAGTAATTAAAGGTCAAATGTTAATTGGTACAGAGTTACACTTTGGCTCTGGCAAACTAAAAGAAATATGCTGTTTTTAATTAACTGGCTGAATTATAGTTGGTGCAGGAGTTCTTTAGAGCATAGTTTATAACTTATAGTTAACCTTACATGAACTCACTTGAGTTTAAATTGTCTATTTTCCAGGCTAATCAGTTAAAACACTGTTCAGGCTATATGGTATAGTTCAGGCTTTACAGAATATCAAAATTTATGGGGTTAATTAAAATTATAAATTTCCTTTTACAAAACACAGTAGGTTATATGCAACAAACAGTAACTAATATTAACAACATTGAAATTATGGAAATATTCAGATATCTGCTGGACTACATGCTACATATTAAATAAAATTAGTTATTTTACCTGGTGTACGGCTTTTAAAGCATTTGGTAAAGAAAACTCTCTACATGTTGGTGGAAACACAAGCAGAAAAACGTTAGCTTCTGCACAGCGTCATTAGTCAAACTGATATAAAAAGAAAAATGGCGAGTGTACTGCCAACGGCAACCTCTTGCAAGCTGCGCTACAGATCCAGTTAGTGCTGCTGGTGTGTAATTCAAGTACTACAAAAAAAAATTGCCGGTGGCCCCTGCAACCCGGTGTGTATGTACGCCCCAATGTATTGGTGTATGGAAAGAAGTATGAGGTCGGGCAAAATTTAGAGTGAAAACGTAACAGTATCTATAAATTTAAAGAATTGATTTGACTACTATAAAAGGTAATTATCTATATTGAAGTTAATTTAGTTGATCATTTAGGTCGTAAGTAATAAGTAACAACTGTATTGCTTTTGTAAGTGTGTGATTATGTGGTTATTTTGAAACTGATGGACGCCGTGTTCACTTTATTAAACAGTGAATTTCAAATAGTAATGTACATTGCCGTGGAAACAAAGTTGGTCTCGTTTTAATATTAATTCGGGTAAGCAAATATTAAGTACCGTACCTAACAACCTGCATACCGGCCAGGTCTTACGCAGCAACAATTTAAATAATTCGACCACGCAGCTGAACCGCTGACGTGAGTTGAGCAAATTTAAAAAATTTAGTTAATAGGTCTATGTTTTAGGGTTTCAAATTTCAACCAAACAATTTGGGAAATAGATCTATTCACGACGGTGCTGAATAGCTGTAAAATACTTCGCACACCATTGCGCACATTGAAAGTATTTTAAATACACAGAGCATTGCGTGCTTCGCACGCCAACCCCCTTATTGGGAGTATCTTCAATACACAAGCCAACTCCCGTATTACGTCTATCTTCAATACATAAAGCATTGCATGCTTTGCACGCCAACCCCCTTATTGGGAGGATCTTCAATTCACAATGCATTGCGTGCTTCGCCCGCCAACCCCCTTATTAGGTCTATCTTCAATACATAAAGCATTGCACGCTTCGCACGCCAACCCCAGTATTGGGAGTATCTTCAATACACAATGCATTTCGTGCTTCGCATGCCATTCCGCATATTGATGGTATTTTCAATACAAAATGCATTGCGTGCTTCGCACGGCATTCCGCATATTGGGAGTATTTTCAATACACAGTGCATTGAGTATTTCGCACGCCAACCCCCATATTGGAAGTTTCTTCAATACACATTGCATTGCGTGCTTCGCACGCCAACCCCACGGTAGAATCCACCACATGGCTTTGAACTGGGTACTTTTATGGTATTTTACGTTTTGATCGATTTTGGTGGAACCGAGCGAGCTATAAGGTCGCGTAAAAAAACAAAATGTGCAAATAAGATCCTACATTTATAGTTGTAGAAAAAACTCTAAAAAAATTTATTCTTGTAGGAAAATCTAAAAAATAGTTATTTCCGGTCAAAAAATGTGCTTCAGGTTGTTGGATTGTTTTGGCTAACAAACTCCTCCAAGCGACGTAGACAACCAACATGTGTACCAAATTTGCACTATATCGCACTTCAAATGAGGCTGCTGGAGTGCGAACACATGTATATATACAATGTGTTTTTAATGACACCCCAAAACTTGTTCTGGGGACCATGATCGGTGCTCATTTACTACTGCAATAGCTCTTTTTTTCCTATGGAAATTCGCTAAAAATCTAACATCCCTTTGTTTAAAGATCAAGAGATACGTCCGTGCAGTTCAACATACGTCCCTGTTTCACATCAATGGGATAGTTTAAAAAGTTAAAGCTACCTATATTCAATTCAAACCCTATTTTATTCCTTTCATGACGACTTCAGTTTATAACAATACCTGTAATAATAAACCCCTATATTGTGTCCGGCAACTTTGTGTACAGTTAAATAATTAATAGCACAAGTTGGAGAGGTTAGGTCTGGGGTTCCCGCAGGAATAATGTATTGTTATCCCAGTTCTGTGGGAGGAAACCTGTGGATAATTTATTGTGGAGCTTGAAGAGGACTTATTATAAAGTTCGGGTGTCTAATTAGCTATTTATTTGCTGTTGTATCAGGCTGCGAGCGCGTTAAAATAAGAAATTCATTCAAAATTGTGTTGGAGTGCTTCTTATGTGAAGATAAAATATAGTAAATGTTTTAGAATAATAGGAATAATTTTACTTTTCTATGTACACATTTATTTGGTTTCATAGGTAAGTTGAAGTTTATATAAGCACTTTGATCTCTCAAAAGCTATTATAATAATTCGACCACGCAGCTGGACCGCTGACGTGAGTTGAGCAAATTTCTAAAATTAAGTTTATATGCCTATGTTTTAGAGTTTCAACCAACAATTTGGGAAATAGGTCTACTCACGAAGGCGTTGATCAGCTGTCTTTGTGTACGCAATATATTAGTAGAATTTGTTTGCGCCTAGTGGCCTCGCGAGTTTGCACCACTTGGCTTCGACCGGGTACTTTTATGGTATTTAACGTTTTGGTCGATTTTGGGGGAACCAAGCGAGCTATAAGGTCGCGTAAAAAAGAAAATGTGCAGAATAAGATCCTACATTTATATTTTTAGAAAAAACTATAAAAAAAATTCATTCTCGTAGTAAAAATCTCAAAAATAGTTACTTCCGGTCAAAAAACGTACTTCCGGTTGTTGGATTTTTTTGGCTAACGAAATCGTCCGAGCCACATAGGCAACCAACACGTGTACCAGTCCATACATATATATATACATATATATATATATATATATATATATATATATATATATATATATATATGAATTTTAATGACATCCCAAAACGTGTTCTAGGGACCAGGATCGGTGCTCATTTGCTACTCCCGACCTTGGGTCTCAGCATAAGGGCCACTGCAATAGCTCATTTTTCCTATGGAAATTCGATAATTTAAGGTACCATGAACTGGCACATACTTTCTCACAAACATATTTAAATTATTAAACTGATTCACTGTGACTTCATAATTGTAGGTGGGGTAGGATAGGTGATTTTATTATAGTAGGAGATTAATTAATAAATATTATTATTATTAGCTGTAGAGAAAACTATTAATTCGATTTCGAACAAATTTGCACCAAACACGTCAATTAGGAATGTATAGATGCGCGAACAAATTTTTTCAACATTTTGAAAAACAACCACTTTTCGACCAAAAAAACCCACAAAAAACAGTTATTGTTATTAGCTAAACATGAATTTTTAGAAAGATGCGAATTTTCGCATGTGGTAGGGTACAATAAGGGGTACAAATAAGCCAAGTTTTATCAAAATCGTTAGATCCTTTTTTTTAATAAAAAAAAACAGATTTTTGGGGGGTTTTATGGACAAAAAGGGGGTAGTTTTTCAAAAATTTGCAAAAACATTTTCTCTGCATTTATACAGGCTTAATTGACATCTCTGGTGCAAATTTGTTCAAAATCGATAGGATAATTTTCTCTCTAGCTTTGTATACATACAGACATACATACAGACATACATATAGACAGACATACAGACATACATACACACAGACATACAGACATACATACAGACAGACATACAGACATGCATACAGACAGCCATACAGACAGTCATTTAGTAAAATTGGACATTTAGTCATTTAGTCGATTTTTGGACTCAGGGGGTCCCAAAACGGACATTTCTACAAAAATCTCAACATCGATTTTGTTTGCGATCTCTATACTTTCTCTATACTATAGTATAGTAAGAAAGAAAAAGTATCGTGAAACCGATCAGGAAAAATGTTGATAGGTGTGGACTGTCGGAGTTTTGCTTTTAAATCTTATGCCAGTAATTAAAATTAAGTAATTTCCAAAAGGCAAAATATTGTAACTTTAAACGGCCGCCATTTTGTATAGTGTGAAGCTTTTGATGCCTGATTTGCGGCATTGCGTTCTCCTAAGATATAAATTTAAGGCTCGGCTCCCTACATTCAAAACGGCGAAGTTTGGTACCAATTTCAATGTTAAATAACTAAAACATACCTTCACTATTAAGCATATTTTTGTGTTGTTTTTGTCAAAAAATGAAAGTTATATATGTTTTTTCTTAAAGTAAAATACATTGTGGGTGTTGATTGCTAAGATTTTTTGCAATATTTCTTTTTGCAACTGAGTAAAAAATTAATAAAGTTTACTATTTTTTACTATTTATATCATAAGTTTATGAAAACAATAAAACGGTTTTTAAAAATGTATTCGGCAATCAACATCCGCATATGACAGTACTTCAAAATGAAATCAAATTTTTAAATTTATTCCACGAATTAACGGAAAAAAATGACTTATTTTGTAGCATTGTTCTTATGGGAATCAGATTCAATATGGCGGACAGGGTAGCGCCCCCTTAATTTGATGTACAACTCAACCTCTGCACCTATTTAAGATTTTCCTCCTACTCCCTGTGAGTGGGCCGCCCCCATAAAGCCGGGTACACACCTACAGGCAGAAATGACAGGTCCACCTGCCGTCCACCATGAAATGCATTAGGATCCACACCTATAGTCTACCGTCCAGTTGGTTGAAAATGTCGGAAGACGACGCTATTGCTGACTTTGTTTTCATATTTGCTGTGGTAACTAATCGTAAACGTAAATTATGGAGTGTGTAGTGTAAAGACTGGTTAAAATAATTCGACCACGCAGCTGGACCGCTGACGTGAGTTTAGCAAATTTCCAAAATTAAGTTTATATGAATATGTTTTAGGGTTTCAACCAACAATTTGGGAAATACGTCTACTCACGAAGGCGTTGAAAAGCTGTCTGTGTGTACGCAATATATTAGTAGAATTTGTTTTCTCCTAGTGGCCTCGCGAGGTTTTGCACCATTTGGCTTCGAACCGGCTTCTTTTATGGTATTTTACGTTTAGGTCGATTTTGGGGGAACCAAGCAAGCTATAAGGTCGCGTAAAAAACAAAATGTGCAGAATAACATCCTACATTTACATTTATAGAAAAAACTCTAAAAAAATTTCATTCTCGTAGTAAAAATCTCAACAAATAGATACTTCTGGTCAAAAAACGTACTTCCGGTTGTTGGATTTTTTTGGCTAACGAACTCGTCCGAGCGACGTAGACACCCAACACATGTACCAAATTTGGACCAAATCCGACTTAAAATGCGGCCACTAGAGTGCGAACAATCATATATATATATGAATTTTAATGACACCCCAAAACGTGTTCTGGGGACCATGATCGGTGCTCATTTGCTACTCCCGACCTTGAGTCTTACCATAAGGGCCACTGCAATAGCTCATTTTTCCTATGGAAATTCGCTAAAAAGAGCATTGTTTTCACATGTGAACTACTAAACGAATTGCGGTTTGCTCCAAAAGACTAGCATAACTGTTTAAGGATGAAACAAACTTATTCTCATTGGAAAAGTTGAGCCTTGAATGTTTTGAGGTTCATGAAAGGTTGACCGCATGTGTGTACCCTACGTATCAACGGCTGTTGAACATGTTTTCTTCGAGGCTTTGATTTTCTTCAATTCCTTGCGAAAGTTACTTCGTAAAGTTTTAATTTCCTTACGAAAAACTGCGTCCTTGGTAGCAAATGGTTCTATTTTTATTTCTTTTAGTATTCCTAGTAATCTTGCGTAAGCAGCTTCTTTCCGGGGATGATTATTGTATGCTGCGCTCTTCACATTCCATATACAAGGTCTTAAAAGTCCCCCCCCCCTATTATTTTATTATTAATGGAAATAGACAGATTTGCTTTTGGGATTGTTAACATGAACAAAAATTCGGTTTTTTAGCGTATCGTATATTTCAAACCCCTCCCCCAAAAATAGTGCATTTTGGGGGTAAGTCGAAAATTTTAAATGAGAACACCTCATTGAGTGACACCTTATTTTAAAGGCCTTCGTAAAAGAAGAATATTGGCGCAAACCGAAGGTCTGTGTGTTGACTCTATCCAACATAATGGCCAATCAAAGTTATAGCCAATCCAAATTTAAATAACATTGAAATGTTAAAGATGATACATGTGTTATTTTTTACAAGGGTTTAATCCAGTAGATCACTCAATCTAAGTTATAAAACATAGTAATTAGTATAAAAACAATAAAATTAAGCCCTCTGGAATTCCCAGGTACTGGACTTTGGCTTTGGTTTTGGTTTATTAGCCTCATTTGGTTACATTTCTTATTGAACATTTGAGTTGTCACATATTTACACATGATAAAACATATACACAGAATAAAAATTAATACACATATACACATAATACACATACAACACAAGTAATAAAAATTGGTTGACCGTGCAGGCCAACCCTAGAACTTCCCGCTTAGTTTGAATTTTAAACGCTTAAAATGAGTTTTTTTGTTAAAATACCAAAAAACGAAAATTTGTGAATTTTTAAACAACGATAACTTTTGAATGCGTCGTTCGATTTTCATTTTTAAAAAAGCATTCTACGCAGTTTTTAAAGTACAAAAATAAAATGTACAGGTTTATATTGATTGGTTGAGAAATCTGGAAGATATGTTAAAAAAAATACCAAAAAACGAAAATTTGTGAATTTTTAAACAATGATAACTTTTGAATGCGTCGTTCGA